>WNWU01000042.1:4612381-4711057 GCA_012654045.1 Ptyas mucosa | reverse complement strand
AAGGAAGGAAGGAAGGAAGGAAGGAAGGAAGGAAGGAAGGAAGGAAGGAAGGAAGGAAGGAAGGACCTAGCACTTGGCCACTAGCAGCCCTGCTGCCCTTTTGCCATCCAATTATCTCCTCCTCCTGACCTCTCCTGGTGGTCTCCCATCTTTTCATTGAGGATGCTTTCGTTACAAAGCCAGGTCTCCTTGCATGGAGAGGGAATTGACCTCCCTCGGGACCCACACACTTTGCTCTCCTGCACACACCATGAGCAACCTGGTTAAGGAGAGCAAGCAAACAAGGAGCAGGCTTCAGTAGGAGGTAAGCACAGTCGGGCACCCCTTCAGGGAAGCGGGGCTTGACTGTGGGGTCCCGGTGCCCTGGAAGCTCGAGGGACGGGCTGGATGCTTGCCTTCCACTGCCTAGGGCTCTTGACAGCCTGCACATCCAACTGGGGGTCCTCTGCACGGCCTGACAGAAACAGCAAAGCTCCTCTGGAGGACAAGGGTTTGGCACTCTCACTGATCTTGCCCTCCTCCGCTGGAGACAATGGATCCCCCCAGCCCCAACCTGGCCACCACAGGTGCCCCCAACATGAGTCAAGCTGACCACACACCCCTGCCCCCCCCACATTAAACACAATCCTGATGCGGCCCTCAATGAAATCGAGTTTGACACCCCTGGTTTAAAAATTTCTGCCCAGAGCTATATATTTTAATCAGTAAAACAGAAGTGGTTTCTATTTACAGAATGAGATTGTGCCAACACATTTCAGTCAGATTTCAAGTGGGAATTCTCACTGCAACAAAGACTTTTGTTGAAATCCTCCATCTGACCATGAAACCCAGAGTATAACTTTAGGCAATTATTAGGTAAGTGAGTCCCTGTGGATTTTACTCTGTTAATCATTGTCACTATAGGGGGTGGTGCTCATCTCTGTTTCAAGGCTATTGGGGTCTCAAACCTGGGCTGCTGGCTTTCTAGCTGACAAGCCCAGCATCTTAACCACTGAACCTCCGCACTGCCATTATTAGGTAGTTAGACAAATTAAATCACTGAATGATGGTTGTGAATACTTATATTCCATCCATCTTCAAGGTCAGAGACATTTGATAAACTAGAGACATTTGATAAAGTATTAAAATTGCACACAAGGTGGATAGAGGATTCCAGTCATTTTGCCATTTTTATTTTTAATTATATATATACAGTTGCAAGAAAAAGTATGTGAACCCCTTGGGATTACGTGGAGTTTTGCATGAATTGGTCATAAAATGTGCTCTGAATTTCATCTAAGTCACAACAATAGAAAAACACGGTCTGCTTAAAATAATACTACACAAACATTAGATGTTGCCATGGTTTAATTGAACATAACATGTAAACATTCACAGTGCAGGGAGGAAAAAGTATGTGAACCTTCAGACTTAATAACTGGTTGACCCTCCTTTGGCAGCAATAACCTCAACCAAACATTTCCTGTAGTTGCAGATCAGACCTGCACAACGATCTGGAGTAATTTTGGACCACTCCTCTTCACAAAACTGTTTCAGTGTAGCAATATTCTTGGGATATCTGGTGTGAATCGCTCTCTTAAGGTCATGCCACAGCATTTCAATCGGGTTGAGGTCAGGACTCTGACTGGGCCACTCCAGAAGGCGTATTCTGTGCTGTTGAAGCCATTTTTTGGTTGAATTATTGTATGCTTTGGCTCATTGTCCTGTTGCATTACCCATCCTCTGCGGAGCTTCAGTTGGCGGACAGATGGTCGTACATTTTCCTGCAAAATGTCTTGATAAACTCTGGAATTCATTTTCCCATCAATGACAACAATCAAACAAAGCAGCCCCAAACCATGATGCTCCCTCCGCCATGTTTTACAGTGGGGATGAGGTTTTGATGTTGGTGTGCTGTGCCTTTTTTTCTCCACACATAGTGTTGTGTGTTCTTCCCAAACAACTCAATTTTGGTTTCATCTGTCCACAGTATATTTTGCCAGTAGTGCTGTGGAACATCCAGGTGCTCTTTTGCAAACTTCAAATGTGCTGCAATATTTTTTTTGGACAGCAATGGCTTCCTCCGTGGTGTCCTCCCATGCACTCCATTCTTGTTTAATGTTTTCCTTATTGTAGATGTGTCAACAAAAATGTTAGCATGTGCCAGAGATTTCTGTAGGTCTTTAGCTGACACTCTAGGATTCTTCTTTACCTCATGAAGCATTCTGCGCTGTGCTCTTGCAGTCATTTTTACAGGCCGACCACGCCTAGGGAGAGTAGCAACAGTGCTAAACTTTCTCCATTTGTAGACAGTCTGTCTTACTGTGGACACATGAATATCAAGGCTTTGGGAGATACTTTTGTAACCCTTTCCAGCTTCATGTAAGTCAACAATTCTTGATCGTAGGTCTTCTGAGAGCTCTTTTCTGCGAGGCATGGTTCACATCAGATAGTGCTTCTTGAAACCAGTAAACCCAAAGCAGGTGTGTGTTTTTAAAGGGCAGGACAGCTGTCAGCAACACATCCAATATCATCACACTGATTGGAGTCAAGGGTGGCTCACTCCTGGCTCCAATTAGCTCTTGGAGAAGTCATTAGGCTAGGGGCTCACATACTTTTTCCTCCCTGCACTGTGAATGTTTACATGTTATGTTCAATTAAACCATGGCAACATCTAATGTTTGTATAGTATTATTTTAAGCAGACTGTGTTTTTCTATTGTTGTGACTTAGATGAAGTTCAGAGCACATTTTATGACCAATTCATGCAAAACTCCACGTAATCCCAAGGGGTTCACATACTTTTTCTTGCAATTGTAAATATCTATCTATCTATCTATCTATCTATCTATCTATCTATCTATCTATCTGTATACACACACACACACACACACACACACATAAACATATATAAAATGTTAATTAAAAATAACATTTTTAATTATAACCTATATTCATACTATGTTCTAGGCAGCAGCATTAAATGGCTTTGTTTGCATTTAGAAATGAAACAAGAGGCAGACCTGATTAATAAATATTTATGCAATATGGAAGATCACCAAGAAACTCTGAGATTGAAACTCTGAGACTGGGAAATTGACAAAATAGTTCTGAAGAAAATAAGGGCAAACCATTTGTATTTTCTTCTGAAAAAACCACATGGAGGTATCCATGTAGACCCCAGGTAAATAGCACTAACTGAAGGAGAGGTTACTGAATATGTATCTATAGTATATTTAAGTACAAAAATATATGATGGTCCCTCAAACTGGAAGGAGTGATACTTATTTACCAAGAGCAAAGATTTAGGCTGAACTCTATAGAAAAAGCCAAGGATTTTTTGATTAGACATAAATTAATTTCAAATCCAGGTAAAGAAATTGATACAGAAAATAAGCTAATGGTGGAACAAGCTCAAAAAGATGGCATTGAAGAAGGCATGGCCAAGATAGTTGTACAGCAACCATAACCCTAAAGATGGAGATTAACTCTATTATATGGAAAATTAACTGGGCAAATGCCCCCATCTTAATCGTAAAAAATAATTTCATTATCTGAGGAAATTTAATATTGACATAACCTGTCTTCAAGAAACACATATGAAATCTACAAGAAACTAGATATGAAATACTTGATAAATAAATGACTTGGGGAGGAATTTATATCTGCTGGTGTAAGAAAGATTAATGCAGTTGTTTTATATATAAAACGTCAATTTAAACCTAAGATACTTATAACAGATGAATATGGTACATTTGTAGTAGTGGAAATTGAACTTAATGGAATAAAATCAATAGTGGTTGGCATATATAGGCCAAATGATGACAAAAATAAATTTTATGAATAACTAGTGGATCAGCTAATGCCCTTTTCACATGAAAATTGGCTTATGTTGGGGATTGGAATGGAGTGACAATACATCTAAAAATCTCGCAAATAAAATTTTGAAAGTGGATATTTTACATAAACCCTTTTCTGATCATAATCCTGTGCTTTTGGTTCTAAGAGAAGAGTTCAAGTTTTAGATGGAGATTTTATTATGCAAAAGGAAAGGATTGAAAAAGACTACCGTGTTTCCCCAAAACACAGTAGTCCAAGTCAAATAAGGCCAAGACGAATAAGGCTTGGCCTTATTATCAGGGTCGTATTACTTTGGGGGTGCTCATAGTTGCTGCTGTGTTGCACTGCTATGGCTACTCGTCAGCTGTTTGCCCGAGGCTGTGCCTGCATCCTCACGACCTTGTGCCTGGCTCTTCGGGAGCCTGCTCGCAAGAGAGCAGTCGCCCTGCACCTCTTGCCACTTGGTGCCCACCCAGCGGACACACACACCCATCCGGCCAGGCAGAGCACCACTCACCAACCAAGTGGTATCCCAGGATCATGATGGGGGTGAAGCCGCTGAGCACCAGGTCCTTGAGGAGTCCGCACCGCTGCCATCCTCAGTGCTGGGATGGTGGCGGCATGGACTCTCCGTGCGGGGCTGCGGCTCCCTTCACCCTTCTCTGCCTCTCTGCCCCGGCTGCCAGAAGTCTCTCTGTCCTGGCTTCCCGAAGACCTGGCAGCAAGCGGCTGGCCCGACCAACCTCCGCTTCCAGCGGCTTCCAGCTGCAGCCCCTCAGTGCTGGGATGGTGGTGGCGTGGACTCCTCAAGAACCTGGTGCTCACCGGCTTCGCTCACATTGTGATCCTGGGATACTGTTTGATTGGTGACTGGCGCTTTGCCTGGCTGGAGGGGGGTGTCCGGTGGGTAGGCACCAAGTGACGAGAGGTGCCAGGCGGCTGCTCTCTTGCAAGCGGGGCGGGAGTTTTCAAGAAAGGGGGATGGATGGATGGATGGATGGGAGGCAGGCGAGCACCAAAATTGCTGGGGCAGCTCCCAATCAGCTCAGCTGTTCCACGGGTTGCCATTAAGGAGCCCAGCTGACATTAGCTGACCAGGGAAGTGAAAGGCTGCCTTCTGTGATGCCCACGCCCAACCCTTCACTAGGGCTTATTTTCAGGGGAAGGCGTATATTTACGCCCACCCCATAAATCAGGCTTGTCCTTATTTTCAGATATGTCGTATTTTCCAGGAAACACAGTAAAAAGAAACTACAAGAGTATTTTGATATTAATCTAGGTTGGGTGTTGGCAACCCGCGGCTCTGGAGCCACATGCGGCTCTTTCAGCCCTCCGCTATGGCTCATGACGCCACTGCTGCTGCCGCCTCCATGGCCTGCCCACTGCTCTCGCAGCGAAAGTTAGCACACTTCACAATGGGGGTGATGGGGTCCCCTCCTCCTCCTGGAACCCATTACAATGCAGAGCCACAATGCTACCTTGTCCCACTCGCCCATGAACAGCAGCGGCATTGGCTGCGGGGCAGGTTAGTGTTTTGGGGCAGAGAGCAGGTTGTGCGTCCAGCACCAACCAAGGCCAGAAGTAGCTGCCCGCCATTTCCTGCTTCAGTCAGGCAGCGAAAGAGAGAGAGAGAGAGAGAGACAGATTCAGCTTGATTCGGCTCCATCTGCTCCCCTCTCTCTGCCTTTGCCCAGTTTTGCAAGGATTCAGCGGATTCTGCCTTGGTGATGGGAGGGGGGTCATCCCGTACTTTGCCTGCCAAGTGTCTTCGGGGGCACTCAGGGACTATATTTTCCAGCCACTTTGGACCAAGTTGCAGGATGCGTATGTGTACCTTTGTTAGCGTGCTGTTGCTTGGGATGATGCTTCTCTGAAGTGTGTGCAGCGATCTAAGGTGGCAACCTCTTGGCGCTGTTATGTAACAGCCCGACAGTCACTCCTTTGCAACACAAGGTTTATTTTTGTATCTTTCCAGAGATAGAGAGAACATGGCCGAATTTCCTTACAGTAATTCCATGGGTGTATGGGTTGGGAAGTGGGGGAGAGGGAGGGAGGGAGGAAGAGAGAGAGAAAGAAAAAGAGAGAAAAAGAAAGAGAGAGAGACAATGAGAGACAGAGAAAGAGAGAAAGAGACAGAGAGAGAGAAAGAGAAAGAAAAAGACGCAGAGAGACAGAGACAGAGAAAGAGAGAGAGAGAGAGAGAGAGAGGTAAACAACACACCTGAGGCCGGGTGTGGCAAGAGGTAGCTGGGAGGAGGGGTGAGACGGGGCCGGGCTGGGCTGGGCAAATAATTTAACAACCAGTTCTCTGCCCTAATGACCAGCTGGATAGGCATAGCTGGGGGGAGGGTGTCATGTGACTGCGTGGGAATGAGTGATGTCAAGTTGGCCTTGCCCACCCAATCACACCGGTTGTTGGCTCCCGGTGTTTTCTGTGGGAAACAGGTCCAAATGGCTCTTTGAGTGTTGAAGGTTGCAGACCCCGATCTAGGTAAAGGGACAAGCTTAACAACAGTATGGGATGCTAGTAAAGAGGTCATGTATGGCTTTTTTATATAGTATAATTGTTTAGAGAACAAAAAGATGCAAAGGATATTGGATGAAATTTGACAGAAAGAAATTGAATTACAAAAGACATCTACGGATCCTAAAACTTTACATCAAATTAAACTGTTATGGCAACAACTGTCTAAGTCAGTGATGGCGAACCTTTTCAGTAATCGAGTGCCCAAACCGGAACACATGTGTGTGTACCGAAGTCTTGGAAACTCGAAGACCAGCTGGCCAGTGTGCATGCGCACCAGCCAGCTGGTCTTCTGGTTTCCAGCGTGTGCATGCACACCAACCAGCTGGTCTTCAGGTTTCTGGGGCTCCAGCATGCGCAAAGATCGGTTTGCCGGCACACATCCACATGCCAGAAACCAGAAGACCAGGCGCACATGTCCACAGAAAGGGCTCTGCATGCCACCTCTGGCATGCGTGCCACAGGTTCACCATCACGGGTCTAAGTTAACAGTACAGGAAATAGAAACTAAATTGAACTATGCAAAACAAAGACACTTAGAGTTTGCAAATAAACCAGGGAGATAGTTAGCATATAAATTAAGAAAGGAAAGGGAAAATGATTGAGAGCATCTGTGAAGGTAGCAAGGTAATAACAGATAACGAACTCATCAACTTCTATTTCATAACTTCTATTCAAATTTGTATAAAAGACAGGAGTTAGATATGTCAAAAATAGATGAATATCTTTTAAGACAACAGCTGCCTAAAGTACCACAAACCCAGAGACAACTTATGAAAGATGCAATAACTGCCTTTGAAATATCAGAAGCCATTAAAAAATGAAATAGACTAAGAAAACAGAAAGAAAAGAACCAGATTAGTAAATTATATAACGAAGAAGGAGAGTTAATTTATCAAAATGAGGAAAAGAGGAAGGTAGCGTATGAGTTTTTAAAAAACCTTTACAAGGATAAGGAGAAGATAGAAGAAGGTAAGATACCTTCAAAAAACAGAATTGCCCAGAATCTCGGAGGAAGGTAAAAATTTATTAAATAATGAGGTAACAGCATGGGAGATATCTGAGGCAATCAAAAAACAAAAAAGTAAAAAAGCGCCAGGCCCAGATGGTCTACCTTCAGAAATTTATAAAAATCACCAGGAATTATTAAGCCCACTGTTATTAGAGGTGTATAATGATGTACTTAATGAAACTAAGATACTTGAATCATGGAAAGAAGCAACAATCACATTGATTACCAAAGAAAATTCCGATCTGACGTATATTAAAAATTATAGGCCGATATCCCTACTAAATTCGGATTATAAAAACTTCATGACAATTATGGCAGACAAGACTAAAGAAAATTTTAGAGAATTTCATTCATACTGATCAAAATGGTTTTCTTCCCGGACAGCATATAAGGAACAACATTAGGATTATTTTGGATATGATAGGATACTATGAAGTCCACAATGAAAAACAGATGGCGTAGATATTCATTGATGCGCAAAAAGCATTCAGTAACGTCAAATGAGACTTCATGCTAGAACAATTAAAATATATGGATTTTGGGGAAAAATTTATAAAGATGTTCAAGACAATCTACTCCAGACAAGAAGCCAGAGTGGTGATAAATGGGAAAACGACAAATGACTTTTTAATCCAAAAAGGCACAAGGCAAGGTTGTCCGCTATCACCACTGCTTTTATATTTTATCACTAGAGGATTTAATTAAAACAATTCGAGAAGACAAACAAATCAAAGGTTTAAAAGTAAGAAAAGAAAGTTTTAAGGTACAGGCATTTGCGGACGACCTTGTATTTATTATTGAAGAGTCTGTACAATCTGGTTTTAGGCTGATAGAAGTGCTGGAGGACTATGGGGAAGTAGCAGGCCTGAAAATAAACAAGGATAAAACAAAAATGATAGTTAAAAACATGACTGAAGAGCAAAAAAAAAAAAAAAGAATTGGAGGGAAAGATAAATATTCAGACTACAAAAAAAATAAGATATTTGGGAATTCAATTGACAGCGAGATGCATCACACTTACAGAAGATAACTATGACAAATTAATGGCGCAAATCAGGTCTGATTTGGACAAATGGGGGAAATTACAGCTATCTCTAATGGGCAGGCTAGCCACCATCAAAATGAATGTTCTTCCGAAAATGTTGTTTTTATTTCAATGCATACCAATTTGACTCAAACAAGACTTCTTTACAAATTTGGACAGACTCATTTCAAAATTTATATGACAAGGGAAACAACCGAGAATCAGATTCAAATTATTACAAGATGCTAGAGAAAGAGGAGGATTCAGCCTACCAGACTGGATAAAGTATTATCAGGCAGCAGCATTGGTTTGGCTAAGTGAGTGGATGCATCTTAAAAACACAAGACTATTGGCACTAGAAGGTCATGACCTACAGAAAGGGTGGCACGCTATTCTATGGGAGAAAAAACATTTAGCCCATCAGTACTTCCGGAGGCATTATATTAGGAGAGCACTATTGGATATTTGGAAAAAAATAAAAAGAAATAATTATATGGAAATTCATAATTGGGTGTCAACATTAGAAATGTACACACATCCAAGTTTGACAAGATGAGGGGGAGCTGTCATCTATAAAGAGATTTTGAATGAGAAAGGAGAATTAAAAGCGAGAAATACTTTAAAGGAAGAAGGAATCGAATTGGAATGGTGGGCATATCTCCAAATTCAATCTAAATTTAGCAAAGATAAAAAGGAATGGGGCATAAAGCAAGAATCGTCAGAATTAGATAAAATTTTATTTAGCAGGGAAGGCAAGACCATAAGTAAACTATATCAATATTTATTAGAACAAGATATGATTGAGGAACAGGTGAAAGAAACAATGATAATTTGGTGTAAATATTTTGGGCACAATATCAATTTGAACAATTGGCAAAGTTTATGGGGGAAAAAATTTAAAAATCACACTAGCAACTTCCTACAAGGAAAACCTCTATAAGATGTTCTATAGGTGGAACCCACCCACCCCCCACCCCCAAGATTAGCATGAATGAATAAGGGGAAATCCTCAATATGCTGGAAGTGTGGAGAGACCGTTGGGAATTACTATCACATGTGGTGGGAATGCCCAAAGGCACAGAAATTTTGGAATTTACTAAAGAACTGGCTGGAAGAAATTTTGCTAACAGATATAGAGGTCAAACCAGAATTTTTCTTATTGGGAATTATAGAAAGAAAATATAAGAAAGATACAAATTATTTATTATTGCATACAGTCACAGCAGCACGAATAGCCTTCGCTCAAAAATGGAAAGAGAAAGATATTCCAACTGAAGAGGAAATATTACTGAAAATCTTGAACTGCGCAGAAATGGACAGACTCACTTTGGAACTCAAGGATAAAAACAAAACTAAGTATTACAAAATTGGGAACAATTTTATGATTGGATAGATAACAAGAGGGTAGCTAAGACAAATGTATAGTGTTAGAACAAAAATATAGATGTTATTATAGACAAATGTATGTTTAAGAGATAAATAAATATACAGAAATAAGGGGAAAAGTATTAATATCATATCATATTATGCTTAAATAGTGAACAAAACTTAAGAACTATATGTTTATATGACTACTAATATTATTGTAAAGTGACGGAAGATGTACGGAACCAATGATGTCATATCTCTGTCCAATGTTTTTTTTAATTTTTGTATTATTAATAAAAAACTTTTTATAAAAAAAATGAAATTGGGTAAAGCCCCAGGCCCAGATGGCCTTACAAGCCAATATTATAAGTGCTTTTTGAGGATGAACTTCTCCAACCACTAAATGATACAACGAATGATATACTACAGGGGGGAAAGATACCCCAGACATGGAAAGAAGCCAATATTGTGTTGTTACCAAAGGAGGGTCAAGATGTTACAAATAACTATAGACCAATCTCATTATTAAACAAGGATTACAACTCTTTGCTGCTGTTTTGACAGAAAGACTAAAGAAGATTCTACAGAATGAACATTGGAGCTTACCTGAATGTTCGATCTAGTGCGCTGCAGGAGAGTCCAAGCAATGGGTTAACAGTTTAGCTTGCTTGGCCAGAGACTGGGTTGAATTTGCCTAGCCACACCTCTTTCTCCCATAAGCCTTCAGTGTTTCGATGAAGAGGTCTGTAGAAGACGTAGCAATGATGATAGAATAAGTCCACTATAACTAAGTGTTGGATGCTGGACCACTACAGTAGGGTGGGGTTGGACTCTCCTGCAGCGCACATAGATTGAACATTCAGGTAAGCTCCAATGTTCAATCTCCTGTGCGCTGATTGGAGAGTCCAAGCAATGGGATATACACAAGCTAAGTATCCCTAGGGCGGGAGTCCGAGCGGTCCAGGTGTCGTTCACCTGGTAGAACCTGCTGCAGGACTCTTCTGCCAAACGAAGCCTCGGCCGAGGCAAAAACGTCCAACTTGTAATTTCTGATAAAGGTAGTGGGAGAAGCCCAAGTTGCAGCCCTGCAGATCTCCAATATGGAGGCCTGAGCAGCCCAGGCTGCCGTGGTGGCAGCGCTACGAGTTGAATGCGCAGTGATGTTTCTAGGCACTGGAGTAGATTGGTGTTCGTAAGCCATTGCGATGCAAGCTTTGCTCCATCTCGCAATTGTAGATGGGGTAACTTTCTTCCCCATGGCAGTAGGCTGGAATGATACAAATAGTGATTCAGACTTCCTGAATGATGCGGTCCTGGCAATATATTTGCGGAGTGCCCTACAAATGTTGAGTGTATGCCAACGTCGTTCTCTAGGATGTGCTGGGTCAGGGCAAAAGTTAGGTAAAACCACCTCCTGTGCCCTGTGAAATCAAGAATTGACTTTTGGTACGAAAGCCGGGTCCAACCTGAGGACCACCCTGTCGGAGTAAAAGATGCATAGATCTCCACGTACCGACAGTGCTGCCAGTTCGGAGATCCTTCTTGCAGACGTGATTGCTATCAAGAAGACAACCTTGAAGGTAAGTATTCTGAGGCTGGCGGATCCTGGGGGCTCGAATGAAGCAGACGTGAGTGCTTGCAGAACAAGAGGCAAGTCCCAGGAAGGATACCTATGGACTGGAGGAGGCCGTAAGTTAGCAACCCCCCGAAGAAAACTCCTCACCTTGGGGTGTTGAGAGAGAGGGATAGGACCCTCTCCCTGTAGAATAGTCGCTAAGGCGGCCACCTATCTGCAGAGCGTGTTGGCAGTAAGTCCCCGTTTGAATCCTGAGTGTAGGAAACTCAAGACGTCCGGAAGAGAAGCTGCCCTGGGAGGAATGTGCGATTTTCGACACCAGCTAGAGAAAGTTGACCAAGTGGCATCGTAAATCCTGGTGGTAGACGGACGACGAGACGCCCGGATGATGGAAACAACCTCGCTTGAGACTCTGGAGTCCCTCAGGATTTCCCGCTCAATCGCCAGACGACCAGTTGGAGCCACTGGGGCTCGGGATGTTGAACTGCCCCCTGGCTTAGAACAATCCTGTCTGGCGGAATCCTCCACGGGCGGGACACTGACAGTGACACTAGGTCCGCAAACCAAACCCTTCTGGGCCACTGCGGAGCCACCAACAGAATTTCTGCCTGCTCGTCCAGAAGCTTCCGGATGACCCTTGATAGTAGAGGTGTCGGAGGAAATGCATATAGAAGGCCTCGAGGCCAGGGTGCCCGAAGGGCGTGTCGCTTCTGCCCCCGGCGTCGGAAATCTGGAAAAGAACCGTGGTAGGTGAGTGTTCTTTGGCATTGCAAACAGATCCACACATGGTTGGCTGAACCTGGTCGTCAGTTTGTGAAACAGGTCTGGATGGAGACGCCATTCGGAGTGGTCGACAGTTGTTCGACTCAACCAGTCCGCCTGTTCATTGTGTGCGCCTGAAATATGTTCCGCTTGGAGGGAGAGCAGGTGTGATTCTGCCCAGAGGCAGAGGCTTGCTGCTTCGGACATTAGGTCCTTGGACCGGGTGCCTCCCTGCCTGTTCACGTGTGCCTTGGTGGTCACATTGTCGGTTAACAGCAACACGTGATGGCTGATTAGCGAGAGGTGGAAATGACGGAGAGCTAGGTGGGCAACTCTGAGTTCCAACCAATTTATGTCGTGTAACAGATCCTGTGGTGACCATCTGCACTGTGCCATCTGGGAACCCAGGTGAACCCCCCCAGCCGAATAGACTGGCATCTGAAGTTCGTGTTAGACGTGGCGGTTCCTTGAAGAGACAGCCTTTCTCTAGGAAAGGTGACGTCCACCAGTTCAGGGAGTGAAGAACCTTTGGAGGCACTCTGACTCTTGTTGTGGAGTGATTGATGCCTGCTCATTGGCTTGGTAGGAGGAACCATTGTAAGGTTTGGGAATGTAACCTTGCCCAAGGAACGATGGCCAGACATGAAATCATTTTCCCTAGCAACTGAGACAATACTGCGAGGGAGATAGACCTGGCTGACCTGACCCGATGTATCAAGGCCCGTATGCTGACTAGACGTTCTGGTGATAGAAAGACCTGGCAACTGACTGTGTCTATCTGGGCACCTAAATGAAGGATAGAATGGGATGGAATTAACTGGCTCTTTACTAGATTTACTGAAAACCCGTGAAGTTGCAGAGCCTGAATAGTCTGACAAATGCTGTCTCACCTGCCTGATGGATGAAGATTGGATCAAAATGTTGTCTAGGTAACACTGAAGCCTGATTGGGCGAGCTCGCAGATGGGCTGCCACCACATCCAGGAGCTTTGTGAACTTCCTGGGGCAGAGGACAGGCCGAATGGAAGGGCCCTGTATTGGAAGTGTTGCCCTGCATAACAGAATCTGAGATATTTCCTGTGTGAAATCCAAATTGGTATGTGCAGGTAGGCTTCCTTTAGATCTATGGATGTAAGCCGATCCCTCTGTCTGATGCAATTTAGAATAGAGGTTAAGGATTGCATCTTGAATCTCTTGTATTTGATGTGTTTGTTGAGTCTTTTTAGATCTAGTATTCCCCTGCAACCCCCCGATTTCTTGGGAACCAGAAAGAGGATCGAATAGAAACTGAGACCCTTCTGCGAGACAGGCACCGGTTCTATTGCCTGGTTGGAAAGTAGATGAAGGATCTCAGCTTCCATCAGAGACCTCTTGGTGGCATCCCTGGGAAGAGTGCAAGAGATGAACCTCCTTGGAGAGAGGGATGAAAACTCCAATGTGAGACCGAGCCGGATGGCTTGCAGAGCCCAGGCGTCAGTTGTGATGAGCTCCCATTGGGCTGAGAACCTCATGAGGTGGCCTCCAATGGGAACGTGTGACTGGGAGTCATTTGGACCTGCGGTAAGGTCTACCGCCGGCACCTCGAAAGGGTCTCTTAGACTGGGGTTGTCTAGACCTGTCTCTGAACTGAGCCCTATCCTGGGATCAGTCTGAAGTTGGAGGGTAAGTCCTCTGATAGGTTGGGGTGGAGTAACCGCCCTCCGCCCCACGAAAGGACTGCCTGTGATAATATGGAGAGTATCTCCTCTCTGTCCTCCTGTGAGACAGGGGACAGATTCCTTTTATCCTTGGTCTCTACCAAAATGGGATCTAAAACATCACCAAAAAGATTATTGCCCTGAAAAGGAGCAGACGCCAATTTCCATTTTGATTTCATATCGGCTTGCCAATGGCGAAGCCATAATAATCGTCTGGATGTCACGTTAGAAGCCAGGGCCCTGGAAGCGAATTTAGCCACATTAAGGCTAAGAGTATTCTGCTGTAGCAATTAATTTGTTGATGTCCTGGTGTCCTGGTGTAATCTGACATCACCATGGGGAGCCCTTGCCTGCATTTGGCGCAGCCACAGGAGGGAGGATCTATTAAAGAAGGAAGCTGCCGTGGCTGATCTGATCGCCTAGGCAGCTGCTTGATGTGTCTTACAAACTGACATCTCAGCTTTCCTAATCTCGGTCCTCAGCCCTTCTGCAGAGTCTGAGGGAAGAATATTGGAAGATGCTAGATTGGCAACGGGAGTATCTATTGTAGGCAACTTAAGCATGTCCTCTACCTCCTGTTCTACAGTGTACATCTTTTTGTCTAATCCGCTGGGATTAGACAAGGACCCAGGTTGAAGCCATTGCTTCTTGATAATGTCTATGAATAATCTGGGAGAAGGAACAGCGTCCTGGGTAGTGACTGGTTCTGTAAATAATCAAGCATGGGGATCCTGCTCAGCTGAGCGGTCAGATGCCCCAGCCACAACCCCTAGATTGGCCGTGGTTTTGGCCTTGTATAACAAGGTCTTGGACATGCTAGGGTTGAAAAGGCCAGTGAAGGCTGGTTTGTCTGGAGATCTGCCTTTTTGCCTTTAAAAGGATCACCTCCTTTTGTGCTGTTTTTTTTTTATTATTGAAAAAGTTTTACCAATACAAATTTCCCCCCCTTTCCCCCCCCAACCCAACATTATAAGATACATATAAAAACAATATATAATTCCATCCCATCCCCACCCTAACCTTCCCCCCCTTGACTTCCATTATATGCAATGCTAATATTCCCAAACAATATATATGTTATTCAATCTTCCATATCTTTTTTCTATATTTACTAACATACTAACATAATCATCTCAACTAAAAGCGATATAATATTTTCTAGTCTGATACTTATTCTGTACATACTCAATCCATAATTTCCATTCCTGTATATACTTCTCATGCGTCTGGTCTTTTAAAAAAGCTGAAACCTTTGCCATTTCTGCAAATCCAGCCATCTTCTGGGTCCATTGGTCAACAGTCGGTAAAACATCACTCTTCCAATGTTGGGCAATCAACAACCTAGCTGCTGTCACCATATACAAAATCAATTTAGTTTCACCCAGTGTAAAGTCTTTAGCTATACCCAATAAAAAAAATTGCGGAGAAAATTGTATTTTTTTCTTTAAAACATTTTGCATAACCCACCAGATTTTTATCCAAAAAGCCCTCACTTTCCTGCAAGTCCACCAGATGTGATAATATGTAGCATCTAAACAATCACATCTCCAACATTTTGGCTGCACATTAGGGTACATACAAGACAATTTCTTGGGGTCTAAATGCTATCTATAAAACATTTTATAAAAATTTTCTCGTAAATTTTGTGACTGTGTAAATTTAACGTTCTGAACCCATATTTTTTCCCATGTTTCCATCATAACTGGTTGAGAGAAATTTTGTGCCCATTTAATCATACAATCTTTAACTAGCTCATTTTCTGAATCCCTTTCTAACAAAACATTATAAACTCTCTTAATATGCATTGGACCTGTCCGCTTTATCTGTTCAACCAATTCTACTTCATATTCCATTAAACCAGTTTGTTGATCTTCTTTCCATCTCATCTGTAATTGATTGTACTGCAACCAAGTCAACGATTTCCCTTCTTCCAACAGCATATCCAAAGTCTTCAATCGCCACCTGCCCTCTTCAAAGTAAAGTAATTCTTTATATAAGAAACCCCCGAGTGACTTAATATTTGTATTCCACATGGTATCAGCAAGATCCAGCCAAAACGGAATCTTGTAATCCCAATTAATTCAGTGCTTCCTCCAGACTCTCAACAAGGCATTTCTGAGTAGATGACTATTGAACACTTTGTCCACTTTGTTATCATAAAATAGGTATGCATGCCATCCCCAAACAAGGTCATGACTTTCTATGTTCAACAAATCAGTCTTAGTTTTCCCAAACCAATCACTTAATTGTATCAATGCAGTTGCTTCATAATATAGTCGAAGGTTTGGGAGTTTAAGACCACCTCTCTCACGAGTATCTTGCATTATTTTCAGTTTGACTCTTGGTTTTTTATCATTCCAAATGAATTTATTCAGTCCTTTTTGCCATTCTAGCAATGGTTTGTCTGATTTAAGCACCGGTATCATTTGAAATAAGAAGATAAGTCTAGGTAAAACATTCATCTTTACTGCTGATATTCTTCCAAGCAGTGATAACTGCAGTTTCTTCCAGTTTTGCATATCTTTTTGTATCTTTTGCCACAGAACCTCATAGTTATTTTGAAACAGTTTAGCATTGGAATCTGTGATTTGTACTCCTAAATATTTGACCTTTGAGACAATCTCAAAACCTGCCATTCTTTCCAGTTCCTTTTTTTTGCTCTCTGTCAGATTTTTAACAATCATTTTAGTTTTCTTCTGGTTCAGCCTAAAACCAGATTCCATGCCATAATCTTCTATGATATTTTTCATCTGGATTATTGAATTCATAGGTTGTGATAGGGTAACAACCAGATCATCTGCAAATGCCTTAGTTCTATAGTCCTCTTGCCTTATAGCTATTCCAGTCAAAGAGTTCGAGTCCCGTATTGCATTAAGTAAGACTTCTAAGGTTAGAATAAATAATAGCGGGGATAATGGACAACCTTGTCTGGTGCCTTTTTGTATATTGAAATTCGATGTTAAACATCCATTTATAATAAGTTGCGCACCTTGCTCTTGATAAATTGCACCAATCGCTTGTACAAACCGCTCCCCCAAATCCATTTTTTCCAAAGTCTTAATTATAAAGTTCCAGTTCACTCGATCAAAGGCTTTTTCCGCATCCAAAAAAACCAGCACTGCAGAGATCTGTTTATTCTTATCTAGATAGTCCATTAAGTCTATAACTTGCCTAACATTCTCTTTCATATATCTGCCTTCAATAAATCCTGCTTGGTCATGATGAATTATCTTTTGAATAACTGGCATCAATCTGTTGGCTAGTACTTTTGCAAAGATTTTATAGTCTGTGTTTAATAAAGATATTGGTCTGTAATTTTCTGGTTTCTTAGGACCTGATTCTTCTTTCGGGATCAATGAGACAAAAGCTGTTTTCCATGAGGAAGGTATCTTACCTCCTAGTTGTATATTACAAAATAAATCTTTAAGATGCTCAATCATTTCTTCTTGTAAAGTTTTATAATAAATTGCAGTTAAGCCGTCCATCCCTGGAGCTTTAGCTGTTTTTAATTGTTTTATAGCAAAACTGATCTCCTCCACTGTTATCAATTGTTCCAAACTTTTCTTTTGAGTCGTTGAAATTTTTGAAACTCTCTTGTTTTCTAAATATTCATCTATAGTAATATTCTGTATATCATCTTTAGCATATAGCTTAGTATAATATTCCAAAAAGGCTTTTTTAATTAGATCTTGTTGATAAACTTCTTTGTCAGCATATTCAGTACTATCAATAATTCGTGTCGATGCTTGTTTCCTCAAAGTATACGCCAACCACCTGCCCGGTTTGTTAGCATTGGAAAAGGTATTATGCTTTGCAAATTGTAAGTTAGTTGCCGTTTGGTCTGCTATAAGCATTTGAAATTGATCCTTCAAAAGTTTTATAGCCATTTGCAATTTTCCATCTGTTGGTTTTTGTATCAGTTGTTGTTCTTTCTTTTTTATCTCAGATTCCAGTTGTAGTCTTTTCTTCTGTTGATTCTGTCTGTGTTTAGAGTTCATTTGAATTAGTACTCCCCGCATATTTGCTTTACCTGCGTCCCAAACTGTTTCAATAGGGGTACCTTTATTCAAGTTGTTTAAAAAACTCCTTTAGATGCTTTTTAAGTTCAATTATATTTTTTTCATATCTAAATAGATTCTCATTTACTCTCCAGGATCTTCTTTCTCTTTTGCCCATCTCAATTTCCATCCAGACCGGACTGTGGTCAGTCAAAGTCCTAGGAAATATCTTTATTTTCTTTACTTTAGAAAGTAAGTTAGAAGTTAAGAGAAAAAAATCTATCCTGGAAAAGGATTTGTGCCTGTCTGAGTAAAAAGTAAAGTCCAATTCATTTGGGTTACGAACTCTCCAAATATCTTTCAATTCCAAATCCTCTTTCAGTTCAACAAAAGCTTGTGGTAATTTATTCCCTATTTTGGCCGTAGTTTTTTTATCCATTCTAGGTTGAATTACTCTATTCCAGTCGCCCATTATTATAATAGTTGAATAATCCCAATCCAGAATTTTTAAATGAAGCAACTTATAAAAATTTTCCTGCTGTTGGTTAGGAGCATATATTCCGACCAACAAAATTGGTCCACTATCTGTAATAACTTCAATTGCAATATATCTTCCATCTTTATCTACTTCTATAGTTTTAGCTAGCAGACTCTTATTTATATATATCACCACTCCATTCTTCTTTTCCAAATTTGAAGCAACAAATTGCATTCCCAATTTTGAATTTATCAAGTATTTCTGATCTTGCAATTTTATATGAGTCTCCTGTAAGCAAATAACATCATTATGAAATTGTCTCAAATAGTGAAATATCTTCCTTCTTTTTTGTGGAGAGTTCAATCCATTAACATTCCAAGACAAAAATTTAAGTGCCATTTGACCCTGTCTGAAGTTTTGAGAGCAATTGTTGAAGATTCTCTCCTACGGTAGCAATCTTCGGTTTAGCTCCTCCCATGACTTCAGCTTGCTGCTTATCTTTGGGTCTTTTTTCACGCTGTGGCTTAATATATTCTTGCTGCTGTTGCTTCATTTGTTTAGACATTGCTCTGGTTATGCGTTACTCTTCCATTTTGGATGTTGTCAATTCAAGAGCCATCGCCTCCTCTGTGATGGTTTTAGACATTTCTTCCAAAGGAGAAGCTTCAAATGGTGCAAAAGGGTCAACCACAACACCACCTACTGCTTCCATTGACTCTCTTGCCTCCCTTTGCGACTGCCTTATTTGTGCTTCTGTTTCTTGATCAATCTCAGCTTGTAGTTGAACTTCCTTATCTATTGGTGAAGATGTGCGTGGAGGAGGAGAGCCCGCTTTCAAAACGTTATAATAAAATTCTTCTGCTTTTTCAATAGTGTTAAGGCGGTATCTCACTCCTCGCAGCCTCAATATTACACCTATTGGCGCATCCCACCTGAATTGTATGTTCTGTCTTTTCAATTCTGCCACCAAAAATCCAAAATCCTTTCTATCTCTTAACATTTTGGGTGGTAATTCTTTAAAAACTCCAATCTCACTTCCATCAACTTGAACTGTTGTAACAAAGGAATTTTGCAAGATTTCATTTCTCATTCTTCTGTCTGTAAAGTATATCACCACATCTCTAGGCAGTTGCCTTTGTACCGCCACACGAGAGTTAACTCTGTACACCTTGTCCATCTTACACAAAACCACATCTGGTTCTACTTTCAACATAATTGCCAGAGCCTCTGCACAAATTTTCCTAAGATCTTCCCTGGTATTCTCTTTTACACCTCTCAGTCTAATAGCATATTCCATTGATCGATATTGCATCATAGTAATCTCAGTTTGCATTTTTTGTGTAACTTCTTCAATTTCCATCATTCTTGAATCAGAGGCTCTAAATTTGGTCTCCATCTCTGAGGCAAGATTATCCACTTTTTTGTCAATCTGCAACACTACCTCAGACAGGCCTTTAGCAACTATTTGAATATCCTGTTTAACTGCTTCATATTTCTCTTGAACAATTCCTTTGACCTCCTGCTCTGATCTTTGAATTTCTTTAATGATGCGGTCATAATAGCTTTCTTCCTTTGTCTGAGTTTGCAACTGCGCTGTTTGAGGCTGCTTCTGCTTATGAGTGGGGGAATCCCCCCCTGCTTGCTTTGTTGCCATTTTGCCTTTTACAGCTCTTCCTTTTCCACAAATTCTAACAACTTTTCCCAAAAAATTCTCCAGATTCAGTCAGGTCTAAAACAGTCAATTGATACTTTTTTTTCCCCCTTAATTTCTTTTAAAGAAAAAAAGCTTTTCCTTCCAGCCGGATTTGTAACTAATAGAATGTAACCAGATACACAGCTCAAATTACTTTCGCTTTCAGCTGCTCTTCGCTAAAAGCAAGCGCCATTTTTTCCCCCACACTTTCCTTTTCTGTTCCAAGTTACTTTAATCATCCAAAAACTTCAGAAAAGAACTTTAAATACTTGCAGTTTAAAAGGAAGTCCAAAACTTTTTCTTTTATTGTTTGGTGATAAGAAAGTTGCCGCGCTATCTTGCTCTGCGGTTTGCAGAGTTTCCCAGCTGTCCGGAGCTTCAGTGGCTTGAATAGGGAGTCCCACCCTGTTAACACCCCAGAAACGCCAAAAAACGCTCTGGGGGTCTCACAGGGGACTCTACCTTATGCCGCCGGCTCTCCTCACGACGTCCTCTTGGGTCGGAGTTTTTTCGAGCCGTTTCAAACCTCCGAAACGGCTCTTTACAGGCAGCTGGGCTGGCGGTCTTCAAAGGACCTTCAGCGATGATCCGTGGCAACCCCGGAAGTCGCCTCCTTTTGTGCTGTTAATGGCAGCAATTAGGATCGGCCCCTGAGGCAAGAGATTAGCTCCGGAGCTAATTAGCTCCACAGCTAATTAGCTCCACGGAGCTCCTGGCAGTCGCTGCAAAACACCTCAGGCTGTTAGTGTTAAGTTTTAAGAGAAAAGGGAGAAAGAGGGTTTCTTCTGTGGCTGGCAGAATATTTTAAATAATTTAAAGGAATTTTTCTAACACGGAGAAATTAGAGCAAGTCTCTTTAGGCCGACTGAGTTGAAACACTGAAGGCTCATGGGAGAAAGAGGCATGGCTAGGCAAATTCAACCCAGTCTCTGGCCAAGCAAGCTAAACTTTAACCCATTGCTTGGACTCTCCAAGCCGCACATAGGAGATTATATACATGAAAACCAATCAAGCTTTCTGCCAAAAAGATAGCTAAGAGACAACATGTGGACTGTTTTGAATATTATTGAATATTTACAATATCAAAATGAGAAACAGGTAGCCTTATTAATTCTAGATGCAGAGAAGGCCTTTGACAACTTAAATTGGGATTTTATGTTTAAAGTGCTGGAAGAAATGGACTTTGGAGAGAACTTTATTCAAGGAATTAAAATAGTTTACACGTCAAGGAAAGCAAAAATTGTCATTAATAGTAATTTAACTAACTCATGTGAAATTCAAAAGTTACAAGACAAGGATGGTATTGGAAGTTTTGAATAGAGGTATTAGGAAAGATGATACAATATTTTATTTATTTATTTATTTATTTATTATTGCTATTTATATGCCGCCTTTCTCCCGAGGGACTCAAGGTGGCTTACAAAATAACAATTTCCAATACAAATCACAATGAAATAAAATTAAAATCAACAACTCTATTAAAACAGTTTAAAATTATAACAGTGTTATAAAAAGGGGTATAAGTATCAAGAAAGAAGTTTATAAATTGAAGGTGTTTGCTGATGATCTGGTTATATTCTTCCAAGACCCAAGAAATAATATATAATATTTGATGAGAAAATTAAATGAGTTTGGGGCTTTAGTGGGTTTTAAAATTAACAGGAAACAACAATATTGATCAAGAATATGTCATCTCAGGGCAGTGATATATTGACTAAAATGTCAGGTTTTAGGGTCAAGAAAAAGGTGAAATACTTGGGGGTTATGTTGACAAATACAAATATAAAACTGTTCCAAAATAACTATGTCCCTCTTTGGAGGGATATTAAACAGGACCTATAAAGATGGGACAAATTGCACCTATCACTATTGGGTAATCTGTAATTAAGATAAACATCTTACCAAAGATGCTTTTCTTATTCCAGACATTACCAATACTTGCGACTGATAATTCATTTAAACAATGGCAGAAGGATATTTCCAAGTTTATATGGCAAGGAAAAAACCAAGAATTAGATACAAGCTATTGCAAGACGCTAAGGAAAGAAGAGAATTAGGTTTACCAGACTTGAAATTGTATTTTGATGCATGCTGTCTGGCCTGGTCAAAAGAGTGGGTGAACCTCCAGAACAAGAGGTTACTTGAATTAGAGGGCTACGAATTAAGATTTGGATGGCACGGTTATTTATGGTATGATAAAGCTAAAGTTAATGTTGAATTTAACAATCATTTTGCTAGACGTGCCATACTGAGTGTCTCAAATAAATATAAAATAAGGTTCTCTATGAAGCTGCCTCTTTGGGTGTCCCCCTAGGAAGCTTTTTTTAAAGAAAAGAAATGGTGGCGAAGTCAGACTGGTGGATGTATAGTAAAGTACTATCTATCTTTCAACATCGGTGACCCTACATTAAAGTCGAGGGAAGAACTTGAATCAGAAGATTAATTTCTAATGAATGTTGGAAGTGTAAAAGTAAAGAAGGGACTTTTTATCATTTATGGTGGACATATGTCAAAGCAAAGACATTTTGGAGTAAGATTTTCTGTATTTTAATACAGAAAATTCTTAGAACAAACATAAAGATGAAGCCAGAAGCTTTTTTGGGGGGGGTATAATGGAAAAGAGTTGGAGAAAAAAATTGGAACTTTAATGTTATATATGTTGACAGCAGCAAGACTACTGTACATCTAAAAGTGGAAGGACATTTCGATTCCCATCATGGATGAATGGCTACAGAAGCTGATGGAGTTGGCAGAAATGGTTAAATTGACCATTTTGATTAAAAAAAAGAATATAAGTACCTTTGTTGCCACATGGAGACTGCTTTGTGCTTGAGGTGGAAAAAATGAAACTTTTGATTTTAGGTTTTACCAATTAGACTGCTTTGTGTTTATAGAAATGACTAGTTTATATTACTATGGAAAAGCAAACAGTTGTTGTTTGATGTTAGTGATGCAGTTATTTTACTGTAACAGAGGTAGTCAGAAGTCAACACTTTTTGTTTTCCCCAGCCCTTACTCACTTCTCTTCCCCTCTTTCCCCTCACTGTCTTCCTATTTTGTATCTTATTTTATAACGTAATAAAAATTTCTGACAATATATATAATCACATAAATAGATTTTTAACCTAGTACCAGGCAAAACAAGAGCCAGGGTAATAAATAGAATTGTTATATAGAGATTTAACATTTTTTACTATTTTATTCTACAAGAAAATAAAATTCCAGTCACAAATGGTGGTATAATGTTTTCACCTCAATAAAAATGCACTTCTGTTGTGGCCATCAGCGGCCTGTGCAGTTAGTAGCTGATTCCGACAGCGAGGAGGCTGGTGTGGTGCTGCGCCAGCAGCCTGTGCAGTTGGTACTTGAGTCGGACAATGAAGAGGCTGGAGAAGATGTGGTGCCAGAGGCGGGGATTCAGCCAGGGTCTTCAGAACCACCAGAAGCTCCATAAGTGAAGAGGAAGAAGAGGAGGAGCCTCTTCTCGATGCATGAGCGTGCAGAGCTGTGAAAAGGCAGGAATGGCTCCTCAGGAGGAGGTCTCCTCGAGAGTAAGGCTTGGGGCTAATTGGCCACTTCCCTAGCCTATGTAAGGAAGGACGACGACTGATGCAATTTGCAGGAAACAACTTCATTCACATTCCTTCGAGTCTTGATTACAGAAACGTTTGATTTTGCCTCTTTTTTTCTCTTATCAGTTTTCCTGCAAATTGCTTCTGGGCATTCTGCCAACCACAGTAAGATTATGGTTATCTGAAATACTGTGCCTCAGAACTGAGTTATTATTCTTTGAATTCTTGTCGGCTATTAATGAAGTTAAATTAACAACCCTTGTTATGTACTTGTGTTCGAACAACTACTAAGAAAGCTCATTAGTAGTCTTTAATTAGTAAATTAAGGTTTGTATGGATTTAGTGTATGCTGCATTCTTTGGGGTCTGTAGCTGGGGCAGAACAACTTCAGAGTATGTATGTATGTATGTATTTATATTTTATTTTATTATTTATTTTAATATTTATTTTATTTTTTTTATTTTACTTTACACTTTATACTACTTTACACTACTTTACACCTTACCTTACCTTACCTTACTTTACTTTCGAATATTTATATGCCGCCCTTCTCCCAAAGGATTCAGGGTGGCGAAAACAAATTAAAAAACATACAATAATAAAGGAAAATCCTGACTTCCGGGTTGAGTTACGATCCTCGCTGACGTTCCCTTTAAGACCGCCAGCCCCTTCGCCTGTCAAAGAGCCCTTTTTTCGGCTCAAAAACCCTCGAAACCATTAGGATTCAGGAGAAGAACTAGCGCTGCACAGGTAGAGCCCCTGTGAGACCCCCGGAAGGCTTTTCTTGCTTCTGGGGAGGCAACAGGATGTGCTCCCTTTTCAAAGCGCAGGAGTTCCGGACAGAGGGGAAACTCTGCTATAACTGCAGAGCTAGACGTCGTACTCAGCGTCAAAAAGAAAGAATAAATAGCAGGGTGGAACGGATCCTCTACAAATGCAAGTATATATCTGCTAGCCCTGCGAATCATTTTTAAAGAATTTTGAACAAGTTGAACCTGAGAAAGTTTAGGACAAAGGGGGAAAAAATTGCGCTTGCTTTCAGTGGAAAGAATAGCTGAAACCGAAAGTAGTTTGCTTACAAAGTAACAGACTTGATTGGAAGATAGAATACAAAGTATTTTGGACTTATTGATTTTTCTGATTGACTTTATCTATCCTGGAGAGATTATTAGCAAGATTTGGAGCAATTTGTGCTGGAAAAAGAAAAAGAAATAGTAAAATGTCTAAACAGATGAAGTCAGATTCTAAAGCAGCGGGGGGGGGGGCTCCCCCACTCGTAAGTCTGAACAGCTTCCTCTACAGCAATCACAAGCTCAGACAAAGGAGGATGACTTCCAGGATTTAAAGAACTTTATTGTGACAGAAATTAAAAAGTCTGAGCAGGAAGTTAAAGGCATGGTTGCTAAATCTGAGCAGGAGATTAAAGACATGGTCCAAGAAAAATATGATCTAGTTAACAAAGATATTCAAACAGTGGTGAAAGGCCTGTCTGATGCAGGTTGATAAAAAAGTGGATAAACTTGCTTCAGACGTGGATGTTAAACTGAAGGAATCTGATTCTAAAATTGTTGAGGTGGACCAGAAAGCGCAGAGGTTGGAGAATGAGATAACGATGATGCAGTTTAGATCAATGGAATTTGCCATTAGACTTAGAGGCATAAAAGAGAACAGCAGGGAAGATCTTAGAAAGATTTGTGCTGATGATCTGGCAGTGTTGCTGAAGGTTGATAACTGACGAGATTCTTTATAAAATTGATAAAGCCTATAGAGTGAACTCTCGAGTGGCAGTATATAGGCAACTACCTAGAGATGTGGTGATATATTTTACAGACAGAAATGCCATTTTGCAAAATTCATTTGTTTCTACTGTGCAAATTGATGGATCTGAGATTGGAGTTTTTAAAGAATTACCACCTAAAATGTTAAAGGATAGAAAGGATTTTGGATTTTTGGTGGCAGAATTAAAGAAACAGCAAATACAATTTCGGTGGGACGCCCCAGTTGGCATAATATTGAGGATACAAGGAGTGAGATACCGTTTAAATACTGTATCAAAAGCAGAAGATTTTTATTATAACATTTTGAAAGCGGGTTCAACATCTCCTCGTACATCTTCGCCAATAGATAAAGAGGCTCAAGCACAGAGGGAATTTGATCAAGAGACTGAGGAAAAAATAAAACAGTCACAAATGCAAGCAATGGAGACCCAGGGGTAGTAGGTGGTTTGTTGGTTGATCCCTTTGCACCACTTCCAATCTCCCCTTTGGAAGACACACTGAAATCTACGAGAGAGGTGCTGGATCTTGATGTGGGGTCAAGTAAATTTGATGAGCAACGTATAACTAGAGCAGTCTCTAGGCAAATTCTAGAAGCACAGCAACAGGAGAAATCCAAGTCACAAAGAAATAAGAAGGTTAAGGAAAAGGCACAAGTTGAAGTTGTGGGAGGAACAAAGCCGAAGATTACTTGCGTGCAAAAGGATCTTCAGCAACTGTTCTCAAAACTTCACAGCAGCCCAAATGACTAAATTTTTGTCTTGGAATGTGAATGGATTGAATTCTCCATCCAAAAGAAGAAAAGTATTTCATTATTTGAGACAATTTAATAATGATGTTATTTGTTTGCAAGAAACTCATATCAAGTTGCAAGATCAGAAATATTTGATGAATTCAAGATTGGGAATGCATTTTATTGCTTCAAATTTGGAAAAAAAGAATGGACTGGTGATATATATATAAAAAAGATTTTCAGCTAAACTAATAGAAGCAGATGATTGTGGGAGATATATAGCAATTGAATTGAATACTGACAATGGTCCAACCCTAGTGGTTGGAATTTATGCTCCTAACCAGCAACAAGAAGCTTTTTATAAAATGCTTTATTCTAAAATACTAGGTTGGGACTTTACATCTATTTTGATTATGGGTGACTGGAATGGAGTAATACAACCGAAAAGTGTGGCTAAATTAGGTGCTAAATTACCACAGGGTTTTTTTGAAATGAAAGAGGATTTGGAATTGAAAGACATATGGAGACTGCACAATCCAAAGGAAATGGATTTTACTTTTTATTCGGATAGGCACAAATCTTTTTCCAGGATAGATTTTATTTTGCTAACAGTTGATTTACTTCCTAAAGTAAAGAAAACGAAGATATTTCCCAGGACTTTAACTGATCATAGTCCGGTATGGATAGAAATAGAGATGAGAAAGAAGGAAAGAAGATCTTGGAGACTAAATGAAAACTTATTCAGATATGAAAAAAATGTAGACAAACTTAAGAAGCATATAAAGGAACTTCCCGACCACCTTGAAGGAGGCGGTGGTGAGGCCCCTCCTCAAGAAGCCGGCCTTGGATCCAGCTGTATTAAATCATTTTCGTCCAGTCTCCAACCTTCGCTTTTTAGCGAAGGTTGTTGAGAATGTGGTGGCACATCAGCTCCCGCTGGTCCTGGATGAAGCGGATTACCTCGACCTGTACCAATCGGGTTTCAGGCCCAGGTACACCACGGAGACGGCATTGGTCGCTCTGGTGGATGATCTCTGGAGGGCCCGGGACAGAGGTTATTCCTCTGTTCTGGTCCTGTTAGATCTTTCGGCGGCATTCAAACCGTCGACCACGGTATCCTGCTGCGTCGCCTCGAGGGGTTGGGAGTGGGAGGCACTGTTTTATGGTGGTTCTCCTCCTACCTCTCGGGTCGAACGCAAGCGGTGTTGGCAGGGGGCCAGAGATCGACCTTGAGGCCACTCACTTGTGGGGTGCCTCAGGGGTCGGTTCTCTCGCCCCTTTTGTTCAACATCTATATGAAACCGCTAGGGGAGATCATCCGTGGTTTTGGGGTGAGGTATCATCAGTATGCGGATGATACTCAGCTTTTTATTTCCACCCCGAACCAACCCAGTGATGCCCTCGACGTGATGGCCCGGTGCCTGGAAGCGGTACGGGTCTGGATGGGTAGAAACAGATTGCAACTCAACCCGAAGACCGAGTGGCTGTGGGTACCGGCATCTCGGTTCAGTGGAGAGATGCCATCGCTGACTATAGGGGGTGAAGTTTTGCCCCCTGTAGATAGGGTGCGCAACTTGGGCGTCCTTCTGGACTCACGGCTGAGCTTGGAAGACCAGATAACGGCCGTGACCAGGGGGGCATTTGCCCAGATACGTCTGGTGCGTCAGTTGCGCCCCTACTTGGACCGAGATGCCCTACGCACAGTTACTCACGCGCTGGTCACCTCACGGATTGACTACTGCAACACTCTCTACATGGAGCTGCCCTTGAGGACCACTCGGAGGCTTCAGCTGGTACAAAATGCAGCCACGCGGGTTGCGATGGGAGAATCCCGATACTCCCATGTTACACCTCTCCTGCGTGGTTTGCATTGGTTGCCAGTTGCCCTCCGGGTGAGATTCAAGGTGCTGGTGATGACCTACAAAGCCCTACATGGCCTAGGACCAGGATATTTGGCGGACCACTTACAGCCAGCAACGATATCCCATCGCCCGGTTCGCGCCCATAGAGAGGGCCTACTCAGGGTGCCGTCAGCTAGAGAGTGGCGGCTGGTGACCTCCAGGGGTAGAGCCTTCTCGGTGGGTGCCCCCACCCTCTGGAATCAACTTCCCTTGGAACTCCGATTAGCGCCTGACCTTCGCACCTTCCGCCGTGAATTAAAAACTTGATTGTTTAATTCCCTTGACCTGGACTGATAATGGGGTTTTAAGGGTTAATTTTAAATCTTTTAAATTTTAGACTTTATTTTATATTGTGCCTTGTTTTTATTATTGTGAGCCGCCCTGAGTCCATTGTGAGATAGGGCGGCATATAAGCCGAATAAATAAATAAATAAATAAATAAATAAATAAATAAATAATAAATAAATAAATAAATAAATAAAGGAATTTTTTAAAATGAATTTAAACAAAGGCTCTCCTATTGAAATTGTTTGGGATCCAGCTAAAGCATATATGAGAGGAGTACTGATACAAATGAATTTTAAACATAAACAAAATAGACAGAAAAAAGAATAGAGTTGGAAAATGAGATAAAGAAAAAGGACAGCTATTGGTAAAAAACCCAACAGATGGAAAATTACAAACAACTATAAAACTTTTGAAAGACCAATTTCAAATGCTCATAGCAGAACAAACAGCAACTAATTTACAATTTGCAAAACATAATACTTTTGCTAATGCTAATAAACCGAGCAGATGGTTGGCTTACACACTGAGGAAGCAATTAACTTCACGAACTATTGTTAGTATTGAGTATGGTGAGAAGGAAGTTTTCCAGCAAGAATCAATTAAAAAGGCTTTTTTGAATTATTATGCCAAGTTATATTCTAAAGACAACATACATGATAATCTTATAAATAAATATCTAGAAGACAAAAGGATTACAAAAATCTCACTAGTACAAAAGGAAAAGTTGGTTCAATTAATAACAGTTGATGAGATTAGCTATGCTATAAAACAATTGAAAACAGCTAAAGCCCCGGGAATGGATGGTTTAACTGCAATTTACTATAAAACTCTACAAGCAGAAATGATTGAGCATCTTAAAGATTTATTTTGTAATATACAGCAAGGTGGCAAAATACCTTCATCATGGAAAGCAGCTTTTGTATCGTTAATACCGAAAGAAGAATCAGGTCCTAAAAAACCAGAAAACTTTAGGCCAATATCTCTTTTAAATACAGATTATAAAATTTTTGCAAAAGTATTAGCCAACAGATTGATGTCAGTTATCCAAGAGGTGATTCATCATGACCAAGCAGGATTTATTGAAGGCAGATATATGAAGGAGAATGTTAGGCAAATCATAGATTTATTGGACTATTTAGAAAAGAATAAACAGATCCCTGCAGTGCTGGTTTTTTTGGATGCGGAGAAGGCCTTTGATCGAGTGAATTGGAATTTTATAATTAAGACTTTGGAAAAAATGGGTTTGGGGAATCGGTTTATACAAATGATTGCAGCAATATATCAAGAGCAATTTGCACAACTTATTATTAATGGAAGTTTAACGACGAATTTTAATATACAAAAAGGTACTAGACAAGGTTGTCCGTTGTCCCCATTGTTATTCATTCTAACTCTAGAAGTCTTGTTGAATGCAATACGGGACTCGAACTCTGTGAATGGAATAGTCATAAGGCAAGAAGAATACAAAACCAGGGCATTTGCAGATGATCTGGTAGTTACCCTAACACGCCCAATGAAATCAATAATCCAGATGAAAGACATTATAGAAGAATATGGTATGGTATCAGGATTTAGGTTGAATCAGAAGAAAACTAAAATGATTGTTAAAAATTTGACAGAAAAACAAAAAATTGAACTTCAAAAAATGGCAGGTTTTGAAATAGTGTCAAAGGTTAACTATTTAGGGATACAAGTTGCAGGTTCAAATATAAAATTGTTTCAAAATAATTATGAGGTTTTGTGGCAAAAGATACAAAAAGATATGCAAACTTGGAAAAAACTGCAGCTATCTTTACTTGGAAGAATATCAGCAGTCAAAATGAACATTTTGCCTAGATTTATCTTTTTGTTCCAAATGATACCGGTGCTTAAATTTGATAATCAACTGATAGAATGGCAAAAAGGACTGAATAAGTTTGTTTGGAATGAGAAAAAACCGAGAGTTAAATTGAAAATTATGCAAGATACTCGTGAGAGGGGCGGCCTCAAACTTCCAAACCTTCGACTATACTATGAAGCAGCAGCATTGATACAAACAAGTGATTGGTTTGGGAAAACAAAAACTGAAATATTGAATATTGAAAGCCATGATCTGGATTTAGGCTGGCATGCATATTTATTCTATGAGCACAAAGTGGATAAAGTATTTAATAGTCATATACTTAGAAGTGCCTTGATGAGAGTTTGGAAGAAACATCGACATAATTGGGATTATAAAATTCCGCTCTGGCTGGATCTTGCTGATACCATGTGGAATACAAATATTAAGTCACTCGGGGTTTTTTTATATAAAGATATACTTTTTACTGAAGGGGGCAGAGGGCATTTGAAGTCATTGGAAACGCTGTTGGCTGAAGGGATTACTTTAACTTGGTTGCAGTATAATCAACTACAAATGAGATGGAAAGAAGATCAAAAAACTGGAGTATGAAGAAGAATTGGTTAGACAGATAAAGGAGAAAGGTCCAATGCATATTAAGAGAGTTTATAATCTTTTGTTAGAAAGGGACTCAGAATGCGAATTGGTTAAAGATTGTATGATTAAATGGGCACAGAATTTTGGTGAACCAGTTATGATGGATACTTGGGAAAAAATATGGGTTCAGAATGTTAAATTTACTCAGTCACAGAATTTACGGGAGAATTTCTATAAAATGTTTTATAGGTGGCATTTAGATCCCAAGAAACTGTCTTGTATGTACCCCAATGTCCAACCAAAATGTTGGAGATGTGACTGCTTAGATGCTACATATTATCATATATGGTGGACTTGTAAGAAAGTGAAGGCTTTTTGGATAAAAGTTTGGTGGGTTATGCAAAATGTTTTGAAGAAAAAACTACAATTTTCTCCACAACTGTTTTTACTGGGTATAGTTAAGGATTTTACATTGGGGGAAATCAAATTGATTTTGTATATGGTGACAGCAGCTAGATTGTTGGTTGCCCAATATTGGAAGAAAGATGTTTTGCCTACCATTGAACAATGGACTCAGAAAATGGCCGGATTTGCAGAAATGGCGAAGATTTCAGCTTTTTAAAAAGATCATTCGCAAGAGAGTTATACACAGGAATGGAAAAAGTGGATTGATTATGTACAAAATAAATATCAAACTAGAAAATATTATATAGCTTTTAGCTGAGGAAGACTAGATTAATTTGATAATACAGAATTGTAAGCAGGGTATAGAATATGAAGGGGGTGTATAATATATATTGTGTTTGGAACAACTAGAGTTTTAAATAGTGGAAGTCTGTGGGAGGGGGAGGAAGGGTGGATGGGGAGGGTTAGGGCGGGAAAGGGAGGGAATTGTATTTTTTAGGTTTACTTGATTAATGCAATATATAATGTTGGGGTATGGGGGGGAAAGGGGGAAAATTTGTATTTGAAAAACTTTTTCAATAAAAAAAATAATAATAAAGGAAAATCCTAATTAAAACCAATTTAAAACAAAGACAAATAAATAATAAAACTCGAGAATCAGAATCAGCCCATTTGTTGAAATAGCCAAGTCTTTAGGCCTCGACGGAAGGAGTGGAGATCAGGCGCTGTCCGGAGCTCGGTGGGTAACTCATTCCAAAGGGCAGGAGCGCCCACAGAGAATGCTCTGCCCCTGGACGTCGCCAGCCGACATTGTCTGGTTGACGGTACTGAGGAGGGCAGCCCTGTGTGAGCGGACAGGATGGTGGGAAGCGGGTAGGAGATGGTCCTGCAAATACCACGGACCTAAGCCATGTAGGGCTTTATAGGTAAGTACCAGCACCTTGAAGCGGATCCGGAGGACCACTGGTAACCAGTGCAGCTCGCATAGGTGAGGTGTTACATGGAAGTAATGTGTACATTGTTAAATTAATCAAACTTTGATTTGAAAATTACAAGTCCTTAGCCACAGATTCTTGCATTTAACATATTTCGGTTTGTAGCATTCTCGCTTTTAGTTCAGAGTTTATATCAGATATTTACTTATTTTGGAAGTCTTAAAGAGAAATATAGCTTTCCTATTATAAAGCTCTATTTCAGTGCTATAAAAAGATTATGTATTCCAATTAGAAGAGCCATGTCACCAGAGACATCTTAAGCATACATTTATTTATATTTGATTTATTTTAATGGACATATAGGAATTATGAAAAATTTACATGTATGAACCCTGGCTCTTGAAAGAAAAATCAGTAGGCTACAGTGCCAAATGAATTGTAATTTAATTATACCCAATTTGCAAGATAAAAGTACTTATGGAGGCTAATGCTTCATTTACCACTTTTAAAGTCCTATAAATGTCCTTAGCAGCTATACAGAATTCAGCCACGTGAATCATTGAAACAATTGGAAATGTTACTCTTCAATCAAGAACCAGTATTAAACTACACCACTTAAAAACAAATTAAGACCAAGGTATATAAACAATTAAACCATGTTTTTACAAAGCAGGAAGGGTAAAAAACTTACTGCAAGCTGCTACAAGGCAATGTGACGAACCTGAACATTGCCAGAAAAACTCGCAACGGGAGGAGGGTGAATACATAAAGGAAAGCATCCAGGCACAAAAAGATTCCAAAAATCATCAACTACAGAGGAAAGAAAGAGAGAGAGATACAAGGCTTAATCAAATTTCATACTGAGTTTAATTACATGTAGAACAGATATGACTATAATCATAACCATCTTCAATGAAACAGGGCAATTTACATAAAATTATATCGAAATACAAAATTTTATTCAAGGCCTGGCAAAACCAGTAGGTTTTCAAAATTTAATTAGAAGCAAGGAAGGGGCACCACTCTAGAGAGGAAGTTCCAAGTTTACACCAGACAAGGAACAGGGAAGTTCTCATTTAGCAAGGTACTATTTGTTTAGAGTGTAAAAAAGAAGTTGGAACACATTCAGCAAAAGCTCTCTTTTACTGGCATCTGATCTTTGCAGATTTTCATGGCTTCAGTGCAGTGGTGGGATTCCGCTGCACCGGGAACCGGTTCGCACCAGTTCGGTAGAACCAGTTGTTAAGTAGTTAAGCAATTCGGAGAACCGGTTGTTAGAAACAATCTCCTTTTGTTTTTTTCCACTTTACAGGGTTAATCCTGTAAGGAATTTTTATTTCCTAGCCTAATCTTTATTGCCCTGTTTACAGAAACTGCCTCTCCGTTAACCCTTACTACATTTTTGGCAGTACACCTAGACTTACTGTTGCTTCTGGTTCCGGAGCTTCTCGGAGGGTTTTTGTGTTTTTTTGCTTGACTTTCTTAAAGGGGAAGTGTTGTTTTAAGCTTTTTACACCGCTGTTGGGAGGAAATACTCCCCCGTTGGAGTTCTTCCAGCCAGGGTGCAATGATCAGCATTTTGAAGAAATAATTGAATAACGAAGCAGAAGTTTTTAATGACAAGGAACCAAGATGAGTGACATTCAGCAAGGCTTATTGGCTAGCTAGAAAGATTGACATTCAAATGTGAGTTTACATACCCTTTCTGACATTTGGTCTAAAACTGGTTTTTGGTGAAGTTTAATTCTGTGCTTGGTGATGTTTAATCCTGTGTTTAGTGATGAGATAATTTTCCCTATTCATCTTTGTTTGGAAGGGAAAATGTTAGTCTCTGTTCCTGAAAAAAAGCAGCTTCGGAAATCTGACTAGTTTCTGTGTCTATTTGTTCTGGTATTTGGTTTAACAAGCAACAGATACTCTGTTTGCTCCTTTGCTTCATTCTGGAGAGCTTAAATGACCTCTCTGCTAAAGGGTTTCACTTTATGAGCAAGAATTGGCTGCTGATAGTTATCATTCCATTTAAATATTTTAATTCCTCAAGGTGCCTGCCTGATTTGTAACTCCAGTTTGCAGGTATTTCTAATCTAATGATTGGTATTAGGGCAGCTTTTTGCAAGCAAGCTTTTTGTATTATTGTACATGTAATCCTTGACTTACAAGAATTACAATGGCACTGAAAAAAGGGACTTATGACCATTTTTGACACTTATAACCATTGCAGTAAACTATCATTAGGGCAAAGAAGCGATGCCACATGACCACACCCTCCAGGTCACATGAAGCAATGCAGTTGTAAAATGAGTGACACGGTTGTTAAGAATGATGCAACGGACATGAATGATGAGCAGTCATAAGTGCGAGGACCAGTCAAAAGTGCAAGGACCTGTCAGAAATCACTTTTTTCAGCCCTCTGGGTAGTCCCTATGTGCATATGGACTACTCAGAGGGCTGAAAAAGTTATTTTTGACCGGTCCTCACACTTTTGACTGGTCCTCACACTTACGACTGTCCTCACATTTTACGTTTTGTGCGATTTTACATTTTACTATTTTGTCACAGTGAAGAGAAGCAGTTGTGAAATGAGTGACACGGTTGTTAAGAATGCTGCAATGGGCATAAATATGAGGATGGTCATAAGTGTGAGGACTGGTCAAAAGTGTGAGGACCATTCAGAAATGAGTTTTTCCAGCCCTCTGAGTAGTCCCTATGCACATAGCCACAGCCACCCGGTCACATGATCAATTAGCCATGCCCATCCAGTCACATGACCACCAAGCCACACCCACAGAACCAATTGTTAAAAAAATTGAATCCCACTACTGCTTTAGTAACCCTGATCTTCACTCAGTAGATGAAGTGTTTAGATTAATTAGATTAACAGAGTTGGAAGGGACCTTGTAAGTCATCTAGTCCAACCCTTGGCTCAAACAGGAGACCCGGTACCATTTCTGACAAATGGCAGTCCAATCTCTTCTTGAAAGCCTCCAGTGATGAAGCTCCCACAACTTCCGAAGGCAAGCTGTTCCATTGGTTGATTGTTCAATGTTCTCACTGTCAGAAAATTTCTCATTATTAGGTTGAATCTCTCCTTGATCAGTTTCCATCCATTATTCCTTGTTTGGCCTTCAGGTGCCTTGGAAAACAGCTTGACCCCTTCCTCTCTGTGGCAGCCCCTCAAATATTGCAACACTTCTATCATGTCTCCCCTGGTCCTTCTCTTCACTAGACTAGCCATGCCCAGTTCCTGTAACCATTCTTCATGTTTTAGTCTCCAGTCCCCTAATCATCCTGGTTGTTTTTCTCAACGTCTTTTTTATAATGTGGTGACCAAAACTGGATGCAGTACTCTAGGTGTGGTCTTACTAAGACTTTATAGAGTGGTATTAGTACCTGACTTGATCTTGATTGTATCCCTCTGTTAATGCAGTTTAAGATTACATTGGCTTTTTTGACTGCTGCTGCATACCGCTGGCTCATATTTAGCTGGTTGTCCACTAAGACTCCAAGATCCCTCTCACAGTTACTGCTATTAAGCCTGGTTTCACCCAATCTATATGTACACTTTTGGTTTTTCTTGCCTAAGTGTAAGACTTACCATTTCTCTACATTGAATTTCACTTTGTTAGATAGGGCCTAGTGTTCAAGTCTGACAAGATCCATCTGGATCTTGAGACTATCTTCTAGGGCTGTGATGGCGAACCTGTGGCACGCGTGCCACAGGTGGCACGCGGAGCCATATTAGTGGGCATGCCAGCTCAGCTCTGGGGCACATGCGCCTGCCGGCCAGCTGATTTTTGGGCCTTCTGGGCCCACCAGAAGTAGGGAAACAGGCTGTTTACTGCATCTGGAGGGACTGGGGGGGTGGGGAAGGCCCGTTTTTTTTTTCTTACCTGGCTCCAGATCCTGCCTATTTATCTGGGAAAAGCAAAAACAGCCTTTCACACTCCCTTGGAGGCCCTACGGAGGCTGAAAGGGCCCATTTCCTGACTTCCGGTGGGACAGGAAGTGACTTTTTTGCTGTCCCCGGCCTCCAAAGACTCCTAGAGAGGCTCCTAGAGACTCCTAGAGAGGTTCTGGAGGCTGGGGACAGCAAAAAATGTCACTTCCTGTCCCACTTTCAGCCTCCGTAGGGCCTCCAAGGGAGTGGGAAAGGCTGTTTTCGCCCTTCCCAGATAAATAAGACAGGATTTGGAGCCAGGTAAGAAAGAAAAATGGGCCTACCAGGCCATCATGTGCCAGGAGGGGGGGAGGGGGGTTGCGCGTACATGTGTGTGGGCACGTGTGCGCACAACCCTCCCCCGCCCCCCCTCTCCTGGCACGCAATGGCAAAAAGGTTAGCCATCACTGTTCTAGGGTGTTAACTATTCCTGCCAGCTTAGTATCATCTGCAAATTTGGTAATATTGTTCTCAGACAGTCTCAGATCATCAGCCTTGACCTTCTATATATGTTACAGTAGCTATAAAATTTACAGAACTCACTTCAAATATCACCATCTTTCCTTCATTTTCTTCTTATACAACATAACAACATTTTGTCTATTTAGAAAACAAAAATCCACATCCAAAAGCAGCTATCATATTGCAATCACAATTCTTATCCAATTCCTAGCATTTTTACACGATCCTCATCCATCCATCCATCCATCCATCCATTCTGTAAGGACCTGCCCCAGCTGGTCCTTCAGGAAAACCAAACTCTTGATTCCATTGAGTTGAATCAAAAGAACTGAGTGTGGTTTTAATAAAGTCAGGCGAAATCTGAAAAACCCCACACAAAGTTCAGAGCAGCTCTTTCATGTCCCTAAACCCACCCACCCCCTCCCGACCAGTCTACTGATAGCGAATATGATGCCACAAGGTTGTTTGAGAACACTGAGATGCTAGACAGATAATGGTTCACTCTCAGGGCATGACGGCCTAGAAACCAGGCTGGAACCGGCTGGGAAGAAGTCTGCTCTGTCTCCGAAGACAATTCCCAAGCGGTTACAGCAAAAGCAAAATTATGTGTAAAATGCCAGCAAGCCATCCTCCCCCAACAAAACAGAGAGAGAGAAAGCATGAAACAGGAGAAATGTCATTTGAGTTTATCATGATACTGATTGTGAAGTATTTTAAAAGTTTAGGGGCTCTAACATGGCGATGGTCAACCCACCCACTCTGCGCTATTAGGAAATCTTTCCAGGCTACTAAATACTGAAGGGTTTCCCTATGCTTACGGGAATCTAGGATTTCTCAGATTTCAAAATGCTGCTCCACCTTGATCATCAATGGCTCAGGAGTAGGTAGAATCTTAGGTCTAAGGGGAGAAACGGCTTCAGGTTTCAATAAGCTGCAGTGAAAGACGGGATGTATCCACCGAAGAGATTTGGGCAAGTCTAACTGTACAGTTAGTGGGTTGATGATGCGCTTAATTGAGAAGGGCCCCACAAACTTGGGTCCTAGTTTCTTCAATGGCTATAGAGACTGGAGGTAATGGGGCTCACTTAGAGATTTTAAGCTTCATAGTGGCCTCAGGGATGGACCGGCCCCTGGTGTTAGGGCTGGCTGGCTAAAGAAGTGGAATCCTTATGTAAACTGGAGGAGACCGCTAAAAATCTGAATGAGTTACCCTCCCCGAGAACAAGAGGGAATCTGGAAGGCAAACTCCTGATGACAAGAAATCAGGGCAGTGGCACAGAGGCAGGAAAAGGACCTCCCCATTATCCCTAAAGATTATTGGGACTTAAGAGAGGTATTAAAGAAAAAAAGGGTTTGGACAAACTCCTCCCTCAGCAACCAACGGGCTGTGCCATAGCGATCCTACTCATGGCTAAATTGCCTAAGCTGAAGCTGTATCCAATGATCCTGAGCAAGTTAGATGAACTGCGGTTGTTCATTGACAAAAATCTGGCCCAAAAATCATTCAACCAGCCCAACCATGGGTAGTAGCCCGTCCTGTTTTATGAAAAGAAGAACAGGATTCTTCGTCTATGTGTGGATTATAGGGGGCTAAACGTCTACCTCTTCGTCCTGATGAAGAATATGTTAGCCTAGGGGTCAGCAACCTGCACCTCTGGAGCCGCATGTGGCTCTTTCACTGCTCTGCTGCAGCTCTGTCACTCAAAATCTGTGTCACAACTGCCAATATGCAACACCCGCCAGGACACGATTTATTGACCTTTTCAACCCTGGGTAGGCCAACCATGGATAAATCCAAGAAAAGAAAAGTGTCAGAAGAAAACAGAACATTTAATTTAACTATATATGCTAGTTTTGTGGCCGCTCAAGAAATAGTCAGGCATGGGAAGGGTTTTATGGCTCCCGATGTTTTCTGTGGGAAACAGGTCAAAATGGCTCTTTGAGTGTTTAAGGTTGCAGACCCCTGTGCTAGTCCATTTGGCCAAAGGCAACATATTCACTACGTTGGACCTATGAGAAACCTACTATCGTGTGAGAATCAGGGAGGGGGATGCAATGTCTTAAAGACCCCAAAGTGGCTTGCCACCAGGCTGTCATAGCATTGATGCAGGACAATGCCATGGAGGGGTCCCCCTGGAACATAGAGGTGGAAGCACAATAGGTCCTCTGTATACATCCACAGGGTCACAGCCCTCCCATTGCTAGTCAACTCACACCAAGCCTTCAGAAATAGATCCAGCTGTTGCGCCTCCAAAATCCTGGCCCTTAGGTCCACAGGCTCCTTCGTAGCCATGAACCGTTCTAGAGAGATCACCATTCAGGGTGGTATCTTGTCCTCCTTCAGGGTGAATTCAGGCTTATGGGACAGGGTGTCCATACGCTGATTCCATCTGCTAGGAAAGTACGTCACCCTGAAGCTGAACCAAGCAAAGATCAATGACCATCACACCTATCGCTGATTCAGTGTCCTGGCTGTCCATAGGTGCTCCAGGTTCTGATGGTCAGTTCGGACCTCGACTTGATGGTGGGCTCTCTCCAAGTGGTGTTGCCATTCTCAAAGGCGACTTTTGACTGCCAAAAGCTCCTTGTCCCAGATCATGTAATTCCTTTCTGCTGCCGCCAGCTTCCTAAAATAGTAGGAGCGTAGGCCCGGAGGAGCATGGCACTAATGATTACATCCAATGTATCAATGCATCAATCTCCACTAGATCTACAAACGGCCGTAATGGATCGGGATGCTTGGGAATGAGCTCAGAAGCAAACGTGGCCTTGATGGCTTCGAAGGCTCCTTGCTCCTCCACCTCCCATAGAAACTTTACCCCTTTCTTGAGCAAAGAGATCAGGGTGGCAAAATGGGGAATGAAGGTCTGAACATAGTTGGTGAACCACAACAGACATTGCATGTCCTTCACCCACTGCAGGGGTTGCCATTGCTGCAGTGCCTCCACTTTCTCCTGGTCCATCTCCCCACTCTCTGGTGAGATGTGATAGCCCAAGAAGTCAATGGTGGTCTGCATGAACTGGTACTTCATTTGGCAAAGAGGTGGTTTGCTCGCAGGTGCTGCAAGATCTGCTGGACATGGTCCTAGTGCTCCTGCACAAAGGACGAATAGATGAGGATGTCGTCCAACCATGAACTGGTCCAGCAGATCTTGGAAGACATCATACATGAAATACATGAACACGTCAGGTGCGTTAGTCAATCCGAACAGCATGACTGTGTACTCAATGACCATAGCATGTCTGGAAGGCCATCTTCCACTCATCTCCCACTCAAACTCGGACAAGGTTATAGGCAAGTCCAACTTAGTAAAGATCTTGGCCTGGCGGAGCCACTCAATGAATGAGTTTATTAAGGAGTGGGAGCGGGTACTGATTCCGTACTGTGACCGCATTGAGCTTGCGATAGTCACAGCACAGTCTGAGCTCCCCTGACATCTTTTTTTTTCAAATCAATTTTTTATTTTAAAACAAAAATAAAACATAAAAACATCATCATTCCAATTACAGACAGTGTATCGATCGGTTGACATCCTTTTGTGCTCCCTCCTCTTCAAAATATCACTATACATTCGAAGTTTATTTTCATAAAAAATATTTCACTTAATTTATCTCAACTTCCACGAATTTCATAATTATCTCCATATTTTATTGTTCATCCATTGATAAAATAGATCCCATATCAAATAATATTGTTTATCTTCCTGTTCTCTTATTTCAAGTGTCAATTTGCTCATTTCAGCACAGTCCATCATTTTCTTAATAGTTTCTTCATCAGTAGGTATCTTTTCTCCTTTCCAATTTTTAGCAAATACAATTCTAGCCAGTGTTAAAAGATTCACAATTAAATATTGCAGTTCTTTATTATATGTCTCTGGTAAGATCCCTAATAAAAATATTTCTGGTTTAAAGTCAATATGTCTCTTTGTCATTTTTTCCAATCACATTTGTATCTTAGTCCACCACATATGGTAATAGGATCCTGGAGTCTGATGACATTTGCTTCTGCGCATGTCTACCACATATGGTTTGCTTCTGCGCATGTCCACCACATATGGTAATAGGATCCTGGAGTCTGATGATATTTCCAACACTTCTCCGATTTATTCTGGAACATTCTGGCTATCCTCATCGGAGGTAGATGCCACCTGTAAAACATCTTATACAAATTCTCCTTATATACTGTAGACATTGTCATTTTATAATTATGTGACCACAGCTTTTGCCATTTCTCTAAATCAATACCATAACCAAAGTTTTCCCCCCACGCTATCATTGATTCTTTAACTTGTTGTTCTGCCAATTTTATCTCTAACAAATATCCATATAACTTTTTAATTACATAATCATCAGAACCCATTAAAATCTTATCTTAAACTGCTTTGGTCACACTGATGGATGATCTCTGGCGAGCCCAAGATGGGGGTCATTCCTCTATCTTGGTGCTACTTGACTTCTCAGCAGTTTTCGATACCATTGACCATGGTATCCTTCTAGGACAACAAAGGGAGTAGGGAGTGGGAGGCACTGTGTTACGGTGGTTCTCCTCCTATCTCCCTGGTCAGTCACAGTCGGTGTTAGCAGGAGGACAGAGGTCGACCCCTAGGCCCTTCGTTTGCGGGGTGCCTCAGGGATCGGTCCTCTCTCCCCTCCTATTTAACATCTACATGAGATCATCTGACAATATGGGGTGGGGTATCAGCAATATGCTGATGATACCCAGCTGTATATCTCTACCCCGCGTCAGTTCAGTGAAGCAGTGGATGTGATGTGCTGGAGCCTGGAGGCTGTGAGGGTCTGGATGGGCATCAACAGGCTCAGACTTAACCCAGACAAGACCGAGTGGCTGTGGGTATGTTGATTGTCCATCCCTGATTCGGGGGGGGGGGGAGAAATTGTCACCCTCAGAATGGGTTCGCAATTTGGGTGTCCTCCTAGACTCACAGCTAAGATTAGAGCAACATTTAGCAGCTGTGGCTAGGTGGACCTTTGCACAGGTTCGCCTGGTGCACCAATTGCGATCCTACTTGGATCAGGAGGCTCTCCTCACAGTCACTCATGCCCTTGTCACCTCACGGTTAGATTATTGCAACACGCTCTACATGGGGTTACCCTTGAAGAGTGTTTGGAGACTACAGTTGGTCTAGAATGCAGCTGTGCAAGCTATCGTGGGTGCACCTAGATACACCCACATTACACCAATTCTCTGCGAGCTGCACTGGCTCCCTATTGGTCTCCAGGCACAATTCAAGGTATTGGTTATTACCTTTAAAGCCCTACATGGTTTAGGGCCAGGCTATCTTCGAGACCGTCTTCTACCGCATAGCTCCCAGCGACTGGTAAGATCCCAGAGTTGGTCTCCTCCGGGTCCTGTCAGCTAAACAATGCCGGCTGGCGGGCCCGCGGGGGAGGGCCTTTTCTGTGGCTGCCCCAGCTCTCTGGAACCAGTTACCTCCTGAGGTCCGGACTACCCCACCCTATTGGCCTTCTGGAAAGTGGTGAAGACCTGGCTTTTCCGGCAGGCCTGGGGCCGTTGATCTCGCTGTTCAATCTTGTGAGATCCGGCCATGGATGGTGTGCATGTGTTTTTAATGTTTTAAAAATGTTTTTATAATTTTTTTTTAAAAAAAATATGTTCAGTTTGTATTATTTCTGTTGTAAGCCGCCCAGAGTCCCTTGGGAGTTGGGCGGCATAGAAATATAATTAATTAAATTATGATTAATTAAATTATCTAAATTAGTCAAAATATTATACAAACCTTGTTTAAGATCTTCCTCATATGTAGAACATATTTGCATATATGAAAACCAATCCATCTTACATCCCTGATCTTCTAGTTCTTGCTTTGATTTATGTTCACTCTTTTCATCCAATAATTCACTATATCTTACAATTTGTTCCCTTTTAAATATTACTGAATATGAAAAGGCTTCAATTGTAGATACCCAGACTGGAATCTTCAAATAGTGATGTTTTTTAGCCTTCTCCCAATTCAACCATAAAGCTTCTCAAATCTGGTGCCTTCTAAAGTACCCCTGTATTTTTGTTCCTTTATACCATAAAAAAACATGCCACCCCATCAACAAATCATGTCCCTCCAAATTCAATAATCTGGTGTTTCTCTGACATCTTAACGAATAGCACCGGCACAACTAATGGGAAGGTTGAAGGCCTGATGAACCACTTCGGGAGATTCTTATCAATGAAATCCCACAAGGCTGCCAACTCCAGTTCCGAGAATGAGTAAATCCAGCCAACAGCAGCTTGGCATCAGGCACGAGCTCGACTGGGCAATCATAGGGTTGGTGGGTGCTGTAGTCTGCCAACTCTGCTGATACATCCAAGTCCAGACCTTCCGCCACACCCCCTGCACAGGTATTTAGGGGATGAGCAGCACACTTTGGGCTGGTGAACCGCACCACTTCGGATCCTCCCGAACTGATAATGCTGCTAATTCAGAGATCCTCCTGGATGATGTTATTGCCACGAGCAATGCCACCTTAAGGGTTAAGTATCTGAGGCTAGAGGTCTTCAACGGCTCAAATGGGACTGAAGTAAGAGCCTGGAGCACTAAGGCCAGGTCCCAGGTGGCATAACGATGTACCACTGGGGTTCTCAAATTAGCAGCTCCTTTCAGAAAACTGCGTATTCTGGGATGGTGAGTAAGAGGTTGCCTGTTTTCACAGGTCAACACTGTGGCTAAAGCTGCAACCTGTCTCCTAAGGGTGTTGGGAGACAGTCCCCTATCCAATCCAGTTTGCAGAAAGTCCAGTACCTCCGGAACCGAAGCTTCTAAAGGGTCAATGTGTCTCAAAGAACACCATTGGCAAAAGGCTGTCCAAGTGGCGTCGTAGATTCAATTTGTTGAAGGCCGTCTGTAAGCCTGGATGGTCTGAATTACATTCCCAGAAAGCTTGTCTCTCCTCAGGAGGCTCCTCTCAAGTGCCAGATGGTCAGCTGGAGCCACTGAGGCTCCAGATGGACCATGACCCCTTAGCTGAGGGAAATCCTGTCCCTGGGAATTCGCCGGGGTGGGACACTGAGAGGTTGACCAGGTCTGCGTATCAGGGGCGCCTGAGCCAACGTAGGACAAGAAGAGGGACCTCCTCCCTCTCCTCCAACACCTTTCTGATGACCTTCGGAATGAGAGGAATTGGAGGAAAGGCGTAGAGCAGACCCCGAAGCCAGGGACTGCAGACATCATTGATCCCTTCCACCCCTGGGGTTGCGAACCTGGAGAAGAACCTCGGCAACTGGGCGTTCAAAGGATGAACAAATAGATCTACCTTCGGGTGACCGAATCACTCCCACAATTCTTTGAAGAGATCCGGATGCAGGCGCCACTCTGAGTGGTCTAGGGTCCTCCTACTCTGCCAATCCGCCCACAAATTTGCAATCCCTGAAATATGTTCTGCTCTGATGGATAGGACATGTCTCTCTCTCCACAGCCCCAGTTTCTCTGCCTCTGTCATGAGGATTTTGAGTGAGTGCCCCCTTCCCAATTTATGTGAGTCTTTGTGGCCACATTGTCTGTTAGTATGAGGACTTGCTGACCTGACATTGCTTCTTGAAAATGATGTAGGGCAAGGTGGACCGCCCTTAGCTCCAGCCAATTGATATTGTTCTGGAGATCAGTCAGAGACCACCTTCCCTAAACCACCTGTGAAAGGTGGTGGGGACCCCAACCGAACAGGCTTGCGTCCGATGTGATCGTGATGTGCTGGGTCAACTTGAAGGCGCATCCCCATCGTATAGTTGGAGAAGTCCACCAATGGAGGGACCATAGGACCTTCAGTGGAAGTTTCACTTTGGTCTTTGAGTCGATTTTTCCGGCTCTCTGATGCACTAACAGAAACCATTGTACTGCCATGGCGTGCAGCCGCAACCCAAGGCATTTTCGCTAGGCACGAAATCATTTTCCCCAAGAGCTGCAAGAGGAGGTTCAAAAGCACCGACCACAGAGCTACAATCTTTTCCACTAAGGACCATAGACTTTCCTGGCAGTTCGATAAGAGGAATACTTGGCAAGATGTGGAGTCTATCACTTTCTTCTAGATGAAGAAGGCGGGTGGAGGGAACCAGATGGCTCTTTTCAAAGTTGACCATGAAGCTATGGTCCTGAAGAGTCCGTATTATGGTCTGGAGATCCTGTTCCACTCGCGAGGCTGAGCTCAACTGGATTAAAATGTTGTCCAGGTAGCACTGTAATCTTATAGGGATTTCCCTGATGTGTGCTGCCACCACTGCCACCATCTTTGTGAAGGTCCTGGTAGCCAACGACAGACCAAATGGCAGAGCATGGTACTGGAAGGGGCACCCTGCATACAAAAACCTGCGATGGCAAGGTCATATGGACACATGAAGATAGGCCTCCTTAAGGTCTATTGATGTTAACATGTTGCTTTCCTTGATGCAGCCCAAGATGGATTGAAGCGGCGGTAAACCACGTGGGTGTTGAGTTTCTTTAAATCCAGAATTCCCCTCCAGTCCCCCAATCTTTTCGTTACCAAGAAGAGGATTGAGTAAAATCCTCGTCTCTCCTGGCCTTCTAGAACTGGCTTGATGGTGTTGATCTCCAACAGATGTTGGCTCTCGGCTTCCATCTGGTTTCTTTTCTTGATGTTGACTGGGACTGGACAACGAATAAATTGGTTTGGGGGTGGTGGAGAGGAATTCCAGTGTGAGGCCCAATCGCACTGTCTGCAGAACCCATGCATCGGTCATAGTCCCTTTCCATTGGCCCACAAATTATTATTGTTTTTGAATTTTTTTTTAATTTTTAAAACAAAAACATAGAACACATCTTTTCAAAACAAAGCTTTTGCTCCAGTCACATATTAAAGCAAATCATTAACAAATCTTATTTTTCAATTAACACAACTAAATATTTCAAACAAGTATTTCCCTCAAATCTGTCTATATAACTATGCCATTATCCCCAAAAACCTGTTACCTTAAACTAACCAATTATCAGTCCATTTTTCTCTGTCATTTGCCTAGATGGATATATTTTAACAATATAAAGCATACAATTATATTAAAAATTCCAAAAATATTTAATTTCAACATATCCATTTTATTTCTATTAAACTCAAAATTTATACTCTTGATTTCTATTATTAAACCTCTCTTATTCATCTTATCTTAACTATCACTTTCAACATACATCTCATTTTAATTATCCCACCTCATTTTATATTTTCCTAAAGAAACCCAGCGTTATTATCTTTATCTTTGTTGTTCATTCATTTTTATTTCTTGACTGTTAAACACAGCATAAACATTTGTTTTAGCTGTTGAACACAGCATATCCTTTTATTATTTTTTGGCTGTTACCCAGCATGCGCTTTCTTATTTGGCTGTTAAACACAGCATATTAATTTCTATTTTTTGGCCGTTACAAAGCATATTCCATTTTTTGGCTGTTAAATACAGCATATTCATTTTTGTTTGGCTGTTCAACACAGCATATTGTGGCTTTTTGGCTGTTAAACACAGTATATTCATTTTTTGGCTGTTACACAGCATATTCAGTTTTGTTTTGGCTGTTACACATATTCATTTTGTTTGGCTGTTCAACACAGCATATTGTAACTTTTTGGCTGTTAAACACAGCATATTCATAGTTGGTTTAACTATCAATCTCTACTTAAACCTTTCTTTGTTGTTTCCATCCATCTATGCATTGCTTTTTCACATAATCTTATTTTTCTATATCCTTTTTCATGATATACATGACATTTTAACATTGAGACATGGTTTTTGCTTAAAAGGTATCTTTAACTATATTTATAAATTCCTTTTAACATTTTCAATTAATCATATTTATCTGAGAGAAATAAAGATTATTCCTGTAAAAAGTATAACCTAAGCTACGCCATTTTAAGTGCCTTATTGTACGTCGTATAACCTGATTATATAACTCTATTAGTAGAACATAATAAGAACATGAGAAGAGGAACTGCATAGTTTTTAAAGATGCTTGATTTGCTGTTTTGAAGGATACATAAAACTAATGTTCTGGTAAAAATCCAAAGTTAGCTTGTTCGGGTCACTCTGACCCTTCCAGAGGGGAAATATGCATGTTATAATATCATGTACATAAGGGGTATTTTTGATGGGTATTTCTACGGGGAAGAAAGGGAATTACCAGGGCGGAACATGTGCCAAATGTGTTATATAAGATGTGAAACTAATGTCTTGGGGAAACGCGTGTATCCTGTCATATTGAACTTCTGTATCCTGAAATGTGTATATAAGATCTGCAAGGAGAAGACCTAATCACTCCCTCCTGCTTCCTTTGGAGGGGAGTCCCTTTGCAAAGTTAAAATAAATCTGTTTCTGGCTTGTTCATTGTCATAGTCTTTGTTTTTATTCCTAAAAAGGTATAAGCTGGTTTCCTGTATACCACAATTGCCGCCCGAAAGGGATTTGAAGACCCTCGTCTGGTAAGGAACATATCTGATAAGTGTGCACACACTGTTTTCAGTGTATGGGTATTTCTTTTCCAGTCAAGGACCGCTCTTCAAATAACCCTGAGACAGAGACGTGAACACCAGAGCAGAGGAATGTTCCTGAGACTACAAGTGCACTGGGCAAGAGTGAGTATATGTTTTGGGGGTTTTTCTTTTTGGTGGTTTGGATTTGTGTATGTTTGGCTGTTGGGCTGTTTGTGTATGTATATGCGTGTGTTTGTGTGGCCTGTATGGTCTGAGTGTGATTAAGAAATACAGGCTGAGCTATAGTAGGGACAGTATGGGGCTGTTACTGGGAAAACGTGCTGATGAGACTAATAATGAAATACCTTCCATCCCTCCATTATCCCCCTTAGGGGAATTGTTAACTCAGTGGACAGAGGATTGGTTGAAAGCTTATACAAGGACATTAGATAAGGTGACTATGTTTAATTATTGTACGAGGGTTTGGCCGACGTTTGTGCTGATACAGCCGAATTATAGATGGAGTAAGTTTGGGGAATCAGACCTATATTGGATAAATGTTTTAAAAAACATTTTAGAGAAAAAGAAGTTGAAATCTCAGATGGTATATGTTGAACCTTGGTTTCATGTTCAGTGGTTTGACCCCTTCCCCCCTAGGAGTTCTAGAGTTTTGTATGGGAAAGATGAAGAAGAGAAGGGCTGGGATCCTTTAGCTTATGCCACATGTCCCCCTCCCCCTCCTCCATATAATCAAAACGGAGGAGCAGTGGGTGGAATTAACAATGCTGCTGGGAGCAGTGTGGGAGAGACTTCAGCATCTCGGCAATATCAGCAGTTGAAGAGGGAGACGGAGGAACTGTCAATAACTGTGAGACAGAATCAACCCCCTTCCCCTCATGTGACACGATCACAAAGAAAATTCTCCCTTTAAGAGAAATGCCAAATGGCCTGACTGGAGGTGGAGTACCTATTACAACATTTGTGAACGTGCCTTTAACATCTACTGATTTGAGAAATTATAAAAGTACCATTCCGTCTTTGCAGGCAGATCCTATTAAATTGTCTGAATCATTGGATCTGTTCCTGGGACCCAATCTGTATACTTTTGCCAAATTACAGCACATATTGGATTATCTGTTCTCCCCTGAGGTCACAAATATGGAAGGCAGCCATGGCTCATTGGGATAAAAGCCAAGTAGGGGTTGCTCAAGCCGTGCCTTCTGAAACTAAGTTTCTATTAGTAGATCCTGGTTGGAATAATAATAATTTAGCCGACCGGGAGCAAATGGAGGATCTGAAGCGGATTATACTTCAGGGAGTCAAGACAGCTGTACCTCAAGGGAAGAATTTAAGTAGAGCCTTTGAGGTGGAACAGTTGCGGGGTGAAGCGCCGTCTGTGTTTCTGGGACATATTAAGGACCATTTAAATAAGTACTCTGGGTCTTTCTCCTGAAACACCAGCTTATGTGCTCTTAATGAAAATGTAGTTTGTGACGAAGGCATGGCTAGACATCAAGAAAAAGACACAGAAAATTGATGACTGGGCAGACTCTGATATTACCGTTTTGTGGAAAGATGCCCAAAAGGTTTAAGTAAACAGAGATGAAGCAAAGACTAGGCAGAAAAGTCATATGATGGTGTCTGTGTTAAAGGCTGCAAATAAACCAGCAGACAGGAAGGAGGGAGTTGGAAGGAGGAGGAACGAATGCCTTGTTGAATTTTTTTGGTAAGAATGGCTTGCGAGTGTCCAAAAGGAAACTTCAGTATGTGGAACTGGAGGTTAAGTATTTGGGACATCTGATAAGCCAAGGAAGTAAAAGGATTAATCCTGAGAGGATAGAGGGAATCTTAACCCAACCCTTACCCACAACGAAGAAGGTGGTTAGGAAACTGCTTCGTTTGGTGGGGTATTGTAGATTGTGGATAGATGATTATACAGATAAGGTTCGGTTTTTATATGATAAGTTAATAGAAGAGGAACCATGGACTGTTGTGTGGAAGGAAGGTGATGAGGCAAGATTGGAAGATTTGAGGAGAGCATTGAGTCAAGCTCCAGTGTTAAGCTTGCCAGATTTGAAAAAAACATTTCACTTGTTTGTAGCAGTGGAGGAAAGGGCTTTGTGAAGCAGTCTTCCACTGCAGCACGGCCACAGCGTACTGGAATTGGGAGAGGTTCCCTCCAGTGGAAAAAGCCTAGTGTTGGGGAAACAGAAAGTAGAAAATGCTTTGCATGTGGCAAGGATGGGCATTTTGCTAGAAATTGTCCTGAGAAGAGAAGATCCCAGAGAGTGGAACAGCGCCTCTATACCCTAATGGGAGAAGAGGATGATTAGTGGAATCAGGGGCTTTTGATAGAGGGATCCCACCAAGAGCCCTTGATAAATTTATTAGTAGGACAAGAAGAGGAGGATCATGTGTTTTTAATAGATACAGGTGCAACTAGGACCTCCATTTGTCAATTACCTAGAGGGGTGCATCCTACTGGTGCAACTATAAAGATAAGGGAGGTCAAAGGCATACCTTTTGATGTGCCTTTGCTAAAGAACATGAAACTGGGTTGTGGAAAGTGTACTATACATCTAGATGTGATACCTGTACAAGAAGCAGGTATAAATCTGCTTGGGAGAGATGCATTGTTTCTTTTAGGATGTGAGCTTAAGTTTCCTAGTGTGGATTCAGCTGTAAATGTCTTGTCTGAAGAACAGGAAAGGAACATTGACCCGATAGTTTGGGAAACTGAAGAGAATAGGGGTGTCTTGGATATCCCTCCATTAACAGTGACTTTGAAGGACGGGGCAGTTCCTGTGAAAGTTAAGCAATACAACATACCCATAGAATTGCGGAGAGAAGTGAAACCAGTGATGGAGAAATTGTTGGTGGATGGGTTGATTGAACCTACTATGTCCCAGTACAACACACCTATCTTACCTGTAAGGAAACCAGATGGGTCGATCAGAATAGTTCATGATCTGAAACGGGTTAACCTGTTGGTTGCTAGTCGACACTCAGTTGTGAGTAACCCCTACACTTCGTTAAGCGGTATACCACATTGTCATAAATATTTTAGTGTGATAGATTTGAAGGATACATTTTGGATATGTCCCTTAGCGGAGGAGTCTAGAGATATTTTTGGTTTTGAATGGGCTGATCCGGATACTCATAGGAACCAGCAGTATAGATGGTGTGTTTTCAGAGAGTCCGAACTTATTTGTACAGATGTTGGAACAAGTATTGAAAGATTTTGTGTTCCGAGTGGTATTCAGGTGTTGCAGTATGTAGATGACTTATTGTTATCTGGAGAAAAGAAGGGTGCAGTTGAGGAAGGAACGAATGCCTTGTTGAATTTTTTAGGCAAGAATGGCTTGCAAGTCTCCAAAAGGAAACTTCAGTATGTGGAACTGGAGGTTAAGTATTTGGGACATCTGATAAGCCAAGGAAGTAAAAGGATTAATCCTGAGAGGATAGAGGGAATCTTAACCCAACCCTTACCCACAACGAAGAAGGAGGTTAGGAAACTGCTTGGTTTGGTGAGGTATTGTAGATTGTGGATAGATGATTATACAGATAAAGTTCGGTTTTTATATGATAAGTTAATAGAAGAGGAACCATGGACTGTTGTGTGGAAGGAAGGTGATGAGGCAAGATTGGAAGATTTGAAGAGAGCGTTGAGTCAGGCTCCAGTGTTAAGCTTGCCAGATTTTTAAAAAAACATTTCACTTGTTTGTAGCAGTGGAGGATGGTATTGCTAAGGGGGTGTTAGCTCAGGCTTGGGCTGGCAAAAAGAAACCTATAGCATTTTTGTCTAAATTAATGGTGGTAAGAGGTTGGCCTTTGTGTGTGCAAGCTGTAGCAGCAACTGCTTTATTAGTTGAAGAAAGTAGAAAGTTGACATTTGGTGGTGCTTTGGTTGTGAGTAGTCTACACCAAGTAAGAACAATCTTGATGCAGAAAGTACAAAGATGGCTCACGAATGCGAGGCTTCTGAAATATGAGGTTATTTTAATGTCCCAAGAGAATTTGGTTCTTTCTACTGATAGGAATTTAAATCCGGCAGAATTCTTGTCGGGGGAAAGAAGAAATGGGATAATATAGAGCATGATTGTGTAGAAGCTATTGAACTATAAACGAAGGTCCGAGAGGATTTAGAGGATAGTCCATTAGAGGGCGGTATTAACCTGTTTATTGATGGTTCTTCTCGGGTGGAGAATGGGAAGAGACTGAATGGTTATGGTGTTGTGAACGGGGGCACTACTGAGCTATTGGAAGCGGGGAAGTTGCCGTCTGAATGGTCAGCACAGACATGTGAAGTGTTTGCTTTATTGCAAGCATTACACTTGTTATCCAATGAAGTAGGAAACATTTATACTAATTCAAAGTATGCTTATGGTATTTTACATACTTTTGGAAAAATCTGGTTTGAATGGGGATTGATCTCTTGTAAGGGAAAGGAGTTAAAACAAGTTGATCTTATAACAGCTGTTTTAAAAGCAGCTGCAGGTCCAACTAAGCTTGCTATTATACATGTTGAAGCACATAAGAACGGAACTTCAAAACAAATTGTGGGAAATAGAATGGCTGATAGAGTGGCTAAAGAGGCAGCTCTGGGGGAAGATGCTCTTATGATTTTATTTCCTGCATTAACCTTTGATGTAACTCCGGTATTTACCGCTGAAGAAGAACAACAAATGGTGAATGAGGGGGTTCGCCAGGTGAAATGGAAAATGGATGACTAACGAAGGAGTGCAAATTCTTAACAAAGCTGTGATGAGAAACGTGATTGAACATGTGCATGAAGGAACTCATTGGGGGACGCAAGCACTCATTGATTTCATTAAACGTACATATGTGTGTAGGGGTATGTATATAATAGCTATGCAAATAGGTTTCCGGTTAGCGTCGCGACGGCTCAGATGGAGAATTAGCGGGGCTCCTTGGAGCCCCGCGAAAAACCCCGTCTGTCAAGCTGCTGCCGGCAGGTCGATGGACTGACCCTGTCCTGTAGGGACAGGGGGATAGAGAGGGACCCCTCGGACGGCCGAGAGGAACGGGCAGGTTCCTCGGGGCCAGAGGATTGCCCTCTGAGTCGGTGGCAGTGGATGCGGCAGCCATGGCGGCTGCCCCAAGATTGTGACAATCGGAACAAAGAATGTGCAGGAGGAGAAGCAGAGAGCGGAGCAGGGAATTTGAAAGCAGGGTGAGTGGAATGCTATCCAGGCAGGAACTGCCCGTAAAAACTGTTTTTACATTATAAATAAGTATGCCCCAACCTTAACAGCGACTGAGAAATATTGGGGCAAAAAGACTCAAAGGAGTGGTGGAGAAAAGACCTGTTGATAGATAGCGTTAATTACAGACTTCTTCAAAATGACTTTATTACAGATTTGGTCTTCTTTTCTCTTTTTTTGTGGCTAAATGAGACTGGATTATGTTTGAGAGGAAGGAGAAGAGGAAATAAATATGCTTTTAAAAGTAAAGACAAAAGACAAATGGAGATGGAAAAAATGGCTGCCAGCTGAGAAGTGAAAGTGTAAATTCCAGACTGCTTGTTACTTGAAAGAGAAACTTTGTTGCTTGCTACTTAAAGTGGATTACTTTGAGAAAAAAACTCAAGAGGCTTGACTTTGGATATATAATCTGTGTACTGGAGGATTTATTGAAGATCAGAAAGAAGAAACTAAATGGAGTAATGAAAACTGATTTAATAAGCGTGGCAACAAGAGAAAAAGGGCGAGGCAACAAAAGAAGGACGTGATGATACTATATATGGAATATCCAATTCAGAATTAACTCTATAGAACTTATAACTTTGAGGACATTGAAATGGAAAATAAATATACTCAGACAGATTGGAGAAAGGAAAAAAAATGGAATATATCATGTAACAAGATAACAAAATACCGTAGTTTGAATTAAATGGATGTAATGGTGTCTGGGAGTTTGATGTCTGAATAATCTTAGGAGATACTTTCCTTCTTCTCTTTGCTCTTTCTCTATTTTTTTTCCTTTTCTTCTTTTGTCTCTTTTCCCCTCTCTATTTTTCTAATTCTCTTTTCAATTTCTTTTGCTATATTTCTATTCTCTTTTCCTTTTTTATTTTTGTTTCTCTTTTCCTTTTTTTATTTTAACTATTATTGATATTGGGTTTTTTGGGTTTTTTTTAAATTTGATTTATATGCTGCCCTTCTCCGGAGACTCAGGGCGGCTTACAATGTGTTAAGCAATAGCCTTCATACTTTTGTATATTTATACAAAGTCAGTTTATTGCCCCCATAATCTGGGTCCTCGTTTTACCTACCTTAGAAAGGATGGAAGGCTGAGTCAACCTTATTATAACAATAAGGTTGTTATTGTAACAATAACAATATAGTAACAATATTGTTACTAGTCTCTTTTTTCACTATTATTTTTACTAAAGTTGATTTTATGAATATATAAACAATTTGACTAGAAAAAAAGAGTATAAATGATTGAAAAACTTGATTTTTGGATGTTTTAATATATTTTTAAATTTGGAATTTTTAAGCTCTAATAATTTAGAATAAAATGTTTTTCAAGGTGCTGGATATTAAAAAGAATTATTTACAGATTTAATAATTATAGAAAATTGATCTTAAAGTGATTTAAAATGTTGATACTTATTGGAAATAAGCATGGCACGGGAAAAAGCCTAGGAGAGAATAGGAGTTAAGATATTTGTTGATATACTTTTTTATTTTAAATCAGTTAAAGATACGGAGGAGAATGGATTTAAAGATAAATATGAGTAATATATTGTGAATTAATTTAAAGCTAAATAATTGAATAAGAGATGTAGAAATGGAGGAGAGCATAAAGCTGGACAATAATTAAAACAAAATGCTATGAATCACTTAAACAAATGAAGTTAGGAGTGGAGGGAAGCATGATTCTGGAGAACAGTGAAAGTAAAGCTGTGATCTAGACTTACAAATAAGGTAGGAATGGAGCATCATACTGGAGAACAGTTAAAGCAAAACGGAACCAGTTAAAAATAAAAATAAGGGTTAGGAGTGGAGGAAAGCACATGCTGGAAAACAGCTAAAGTAAAGCTGTGAACCAGCCAATAGAGTTAGGAGTGGAGGAAAGCATACACTGGGTAACAGTTAAAGCAAAGCTGTGAACTAGCCAAAAAATAAAAAGTTAGGAATGGAGGGAGATATATCTTGAGAGCAACTGAAATACAGTTGTGAACCAGTTAAAAATAGAGGTTGGAGCAGAGGAAAGCACTGCTGGAAAGCAACTATTTGAGTTGCGAACCAGTTTTATAATAGATTTAGGAGGAGTGAAGGAGATAATGTTGGTATACAATTAAAATTATACTGTGAACCAGCCTAAATAAGTAAGGTTAGGAGTGGAGAAAAGCATCGCTGGAAAGCAACTGATTAAGATGTGAACCAGCCAAAAAATAAACCTAGGAGGAAGTGGAGGAGACAATACTGGAGAATAGTTAAGCCAAACTGTGAACCAGTTAAATAAATCGAGATAGAAGTGGTGGAAAATACTGTTGGGAAATAGCTTTTTAAATTATGAACCAGTTAAAAATTAGATTTCAAAATAAAGTATTTTGGGAGTGACAAATTTCAGATGTAAATGTCAATTGATTTAGAAACGATTAAGAGAGGAGGAAAATATTCTTTGTTAAGATTATGGATACTAGCTGTCATCTAAGAGAGATACAATATAGATTTCATGTAATGGGTCTTAGAAATGAGGAATATATATGAAATATTGATTGTTAAAGTGACAAAGATTTGGAATGATGTCTATTTGGAAATAATTGTCTAGAATTTAGGGTGACATAGTAGAATGATAAATGTCTAGAATAAGATTTTTCTTTTTCTTTTCTTTTTTTAAGATGTAAATGGATAAAATTTGGAACAAAATTGGTTGAGGGAATGTGAGTAATTGTATTTACTTTATACCGGATCAAATCCTTGCTTTAAAAAGATGCATTTTATGTTTTATGTTTAAAAAAAAATTTAAAAAAACTTTTCAAAAAAAAAGCTATGCAAATAGTATGGAAGTGCTTACATTGTAAGAGAGTTATGCGCAGACAACCAATGGGAGGTAGAGACTTAGCTGTCTGGCCTTTCTAACATATCCAGGCGGACTATACAGAAATGCCAGCAGTTGGGACTCTTAAATATTTACTAGTTATAGTAGATCATTTGACTGGATGGGTTGAAGCTTTTCCTTGTGCAAGGGCGAATGACCAAATGACTGTTAAAATCATATTATTTATTTTATTTATTTATTTATTATTATATTTATATACCGCTCTACTCCCGGGGGACTCAGGGCGGTGTACAGACAAATGATAAAATACATATAATACAAATATTTTAAAGAATTGATTAAAATACAATTAAATAATTTGGTCTTAAACCTAAAATTAAAACACTAAATTTATGAGATTAAGATTTAAGAATATAAGAGTAATTTTAGAAGAGGTTAGTCCAGGCCAGCCTGCTGGAATAGAAACGTCTTGAGGGCATGGCGGAAAGCGCGGAGATCTGGGATTTTCCGTATCTCCGGGGGGAGCTTGTTCCACATGGTGGGTGCCCCCACAGAGAAGGCTCTCCCCCTGGGGGCCGTCAGTCGACACTGTTTGACCGACGGCATCCTGAGAAGCCCCTCTCTATGGGAGCGTACTGATCGGTGAGAGGGTACTGGTGGCAGAAGGCGGTCTCGAAGATACCCCAGTCCTAAGCCATGGAGCGTTCTAAAGGTGGTAACCAAAACCTTGAAGTGTTATTATGAAATATTAGAACAATTGATATCACAATATGGTTTGATTGAATCTATTGATAGTGATAGAGGCACACATTTTACGGCACAGGTGGTATGACAGGTAATGAATCAATTAGGAATTGATTGGCATCTACACTTAAGCCACACGCCAGAATCGTCTGGTCATGTAGAACTTTCTAACCTGACGATAAAAACTATGTTAAAAAAATTAATGTTAGAACTTCAATTACGCTGGACAAAATGTTTGCCTTTAGCTCTGTTGAGAAAGGGCGTTGTCTTACCTGAACGCCCGTTCTGAGGGCCGAGGGGCCAGTGGTCATGAGAGGGTTAACTGCAGGATCTAGGCAGATCGAGTCAGACAGTTAGGAGAAACTCCGCCTCCTCCTTGCTGTCTCCCAGCTTTCGGACGAGAGATGAAAAGTCTGACAACACACCCAGGACCTGTAACCAGAAGGAAAGGAAGAGAAGTGGCCCAGCCACCCGTACCCGCGGGAGAAGGGAGGGGATGACCACTCGGCCCTCAGAACGAGCGTTCAGGTAAGACAATGCCCTTTCTAAGGGAGCGAGGAGCCAGTGATCATGAGAGGGACGTGCCAAAGCCCTCCATCTATTGGGCGGGACCCGCTGGGGATGAGTGGCCCTGGGCCATACAGACCTGTTGGAGCACCCTACGGCCAAATGCCGCATCCGCAGATGCGAAACGGTCGACCTTGTAATGGCAAATAAAGGGGGTCAGAGACGCCCAAGTGGCGGCCCGGCAAATTTCCTGAAGAGACACTTGGGTAGCCCAAGCCACTGACGTAGCCGTGCTCTGAGTGGAATGGGCGGTGATGCGGCTAGGGACAGGGAGAGACTGGGACTCGTAGGCCGTGGCGATAGTCGCCCGCAACCAGCGACCTATAGTGGGAGAGGAGACTTTGGCTCCCAAGCTGGCGGGCTGGAAGGAGACGAAAAGGGCCTCCGACCTGCGGAAGAAGGCTGTACGCCGCAGATAGATGCGTAGGGCGTGGCGAACATCCAGGGAGTGCCAAACTTGTTCCCTGGGGTGGGATGGGCGGGGGCAAAAATTGGGTAAAACTAATTCCTGGGACCGGTGGAATGAGGAATTAACCTTTGGAATAAAGGTGGAGTCCAGTCATAAAACTACCCTATCCGGGTGGAAAACACAAAGGTCAGCCCTCGTGGACAAAGCCGCCAGCTCCGAAATTCGCCTGGCGGAAGTAATCACCACGAGAAAGGACACCTTGTATGACAGGAAACGGAGACCCACCGTGCGGATGGGTTCGAAGGGAGCTCGTGTAAGAGCATCTAACACCTTCGGGAGATCCCAAGTGGGATAACGGTGAATAGGAGCTGGACGAAGATTAGAGGCTCCCCTTAGGAACTGCCGGATAAGCGGGCGATGCGCCAGTGAATGACGAGCCCCCCAACAAAGGATAGAGGACAAGACCGCAACTTGCCTGCGTAAAGTGTTGGGAGCAAGCCTGGACTCCTACCCTTTTTGTAGAAAAATTAGTACCTGTTTGGTGGATGCCGACCTTGGGTCCAGGCCCCGCGAAGTGCTCCACTGTGCGAAGGCACGCCAAGTGGCCCCGTAGATTCGGATTGTGGCAGGACAGCGAGCCGCCAAGATGGTGTCGACCACAGGACCGGGTAGGTGGGATTCAGTCAGGAACTGCCGCTCAACTGCCAAGCGGTCAGTTGAAGCCATGCGGCGTCCGGATGGCGAAGAGGGCCCTGGCGGAGGATGCCATCTGTGTGTGGAAGGTGCCAAGGAGGCTGAACCATCAGAGCCTGAAGGTCGGCAAACCAGGGCCGCCGTGGCCAGTGGGGTGCCACGAGTATCAGCTCTGCCCATTCCTCTAGGAGTTTCTGTACCACCCTGGATAGGAGAGGAAAGGGGGGAAAGGCGTAGAGAAGGCCTTGCGGCCAGCGACAATGGAGAGCATCGACAGCTTCCGCCAACGGGTCCGGGAACCAGGAGATGAAATGGTCCGTTTGGCGATTCTTCCGTGTCGCGAACAGGTCCACTGACGGAGATCTGAAGTGATGACATATCCGGTGGAAGAGCATCGGGTCGAGCTGCCACTCGCCGTGGTCCAACGGGGCGCGGCTCAGCCAATCGGCCTGGGTGTTGGCTAGGCCCGAGATGTGGGATGCTCGCAGGGATCGTAGATTGGCCTCCGCCCAGGTTCCCAAGCTCTCGGCCTCCTCCATGAGCCTGTGAGATCGGGTCCCTCCGAGATGGTTCACGTGAACCTTGGCGGCTACGTTGTCCGTGCGAACCATCACATGTCGGTCTTTGACTTCGTTCTCGAAGACCCAAAGGGCTAGGTGAATGGCCCGAAGTTCCAACCAGTTTATGTTCTGGGAGCAATCCGAGGGGATCCAGAAGCCCTGGGTCATGTGATCGTGTATGTGCGCTCCCCAGCCCTGGAGGCTGGCATCTGTGGTTAGAACGACCTGGTTGGGCTCCCTGAATTCCCTCCCCACGTAGAGGGCAGGGGAGGACCACCATCAGAGGGACTTGAGGACGGAAGAGTTAAGGTGAACTATTTGGAAGGAGGCCGAATTTTGGGACCGCTGATATGGGAGGAGAAACCACTGCAGGGGCCTGCAGTGTAGACGGGCCCATGGTACGATGCCGATGCAGGATACCATCTTTCCCAGGAGTTGGGAAAGAGTCGCCAGGGAAAAGGGGTTCCCCTGAGCGACGGACCGGACCAGAGACGGCAGGTTGGCCAGGCGCTCCTCGGAGAGGTAGACCCTACACTCAACCGTATTGATGATCGTCCCGAGGTGTTGGATGCGGGTCGTGGGTACCAGATGGCTCTTTTCCCTGTTGATCGAGAACCCGTGAGCCGTCAGAACCTGGAGGGTGGAGTCCAGATCCCGAAGCGCCCCAGCCTCCGAGCCCGACTGGATAAGAAGGTAGTTGAGGTAGCATTGGATACGAACCAGCAGGGCTCGGAGGTGAGCCACAAGGGCGGCCATCAATTTTGTAAACAGTCAGGGAGCCGAGGAGAGGCCGAATGGGAGGGCGCGATACTGGTAGTAGCGACCCACATAACAAAACCGAAGGAATTTGGAATAAGCCGGATGGATGGGGACGTGAAAATAAGCCTCCGTCAAGTCAATGGATGAGAGGAAATCGCCTATTCTGATACCCTCCATGATGGATTGGAGGGACTGCATCTTGAACCGCCGGTAAACGATTCAGCGGTTCAGAGACTTGAGGTCTAGAATGGCTCTCCAGCCCCCCGAGGATTTCTGAACGACGAACAGGCAGGAGTAAAAACCCTGTCTGTGCTGCTCCTGTGAGACAGGCTCAATGGCGCGGATGTATAAAAGGTGTTTGATGGCCTCCCTCAGCAGGAGCCGTTTCTGCCGATCCCGAGCAATGGGGCATCGGAGGAACCTGTCGGGAGGAGTGGAGAGCAATTCAAGGGAGAGGCCCCACCTAACCGTCTCCCGGACCCAAGCGTCCGTAGAGGTAGCTTCCCACTGGCCGGCAAAGAGAGCCAGGCGGCCCCCAATGGGAAGCTCGGACATGCAGTCATCGGAACCTGTGGGAGGGGCGACAATGGCCCCCGCGGTAAGGACGCTTGAAGTGTCCTCTATGGGACTGAAACGTTTGGCGATCTGTGGGTCGGGAACGGTGGGAAAAACCCCTGGGTGACCGAGCCCCCCAAATGGAGCATCAAAGGATCGAAAGGAACGATACTGGTTAGAGGAAGGCCTCTGGTCAGACCTCCTGGAAACATTGGGAAGGATATGTCTCTTATCCTTGGTCTCTATGAGCAGAGGTTCCAAGGGGGCCCCGAAGAGGGAAGGACCTTCAAAGGAAAAAGTGGCCAGGCGCCACTTCGATTTGGCATCCGCCTGCCAATTGCGGAGCCATAGCAATCTGCGGGAGGTGACTGTGGAGCCAATCGCCTTAGCCGTGAAGCGGGAAGAGTTAAGAGTCGCATCCACGGAAAACTCCAGAGTGGCCAAAATCTTATTGAGGTCCTGGTGGGACCGAGTATCCGCAACAGGGAGTCTATCCTGCAATTGGTGGAGCCATAAAATTGCTGCCCTGTTAAAGAATGAGGATGCCATGGCAGATTTAACCGCCCAGGCAGAGGCTTGATGGGATTTCACTAGGGCCTGCTCAAGCCTCTTGTCCTCCGGGCGGAGGTTGTCTTTTGGGGGGCCCGCCAAATTGGAAGGGGCCGACAGAGCCACCACCGGAGGGTCCACAATAGGGATCTGAAGGAGGGTAGCTAATTCCGGGGCAAGATTATATAGGCGTCTGTCCAGTTGGTTGGGGTTAGGCCCCGAGGCTGGAGACGACCATTGTTTCTTCAAAACCTCCTTGAACAGTTTAGGCCCCGGAACCTCCTCTGTCTCAACCACTGGCTCCTCAAAAAGGGGCACTGGGGTGCTTGGCCCTTCCCCCGTGGAAGCTGTAGGTGGGGGGGATCCTAACCCCGTGGTCAGCTTCGCCTTATGTAAAAGGGAACGAAATAATTGCGGTTTAAAGAGACCCACGAATGCTGGTTGATCGGGGGCTAAATCGTCATCCTCGGAGAGATCCCCCTCCCGGGCTTCTTCCCCCGCTAGTGAGGGGTTGCCCGTGGAAGCGGCAGAAGGGTTCGCGCCTCCAGCCCTGACTTGGCCCTCATCCAGAAGGGAGCCTTCCATTTCCATGTGGGAGCAGGCAGATCCTGAAACCCACGAGGATGTCCGGCGCTGTAGTTCCGCTTGGACCCCTTTTTGGATTGCACCCTGGATAAACTCCATCAGATGAGGTGGAATAGAGGGCCCCAGTGGAAGCACCTCCCTCGAAGGCCCCTGTTCAGTAGGTGGAGGGGGGGCAGGGATCGAGGCTGTTGGAGAGGCCTCAGATCGAGGACCAAAGAGAGCATCCCGAACCTCCCCTTGAGGGGGGGGGACATATTCCCCTCCATCGGGTGACAAAGGGTTGGCTATAGGAGGCGATTCCAAGGGTACTACTGGTGTCGTGAGGGCCGGAGGCACAGAAGGTGCAATTGCCATGGTAGAGGTCCCCGGGGCAGAAGGAGAAGAGAACTTCCTGATGGAAGCCTTCTTGATGGCTTTTTGAATGGACCGCTCTATGGCCTGGCGCAGCTTCTCTTTGGCTCGAGCAGTTGCAGCCTTATCCTCCTTAGAGGAGGTTTTCTTTGATTTCTTAGCCAAAGCCAGGGTTGCTGAGTCGGTGGCTGAATTCTCAGAAGCATGGCGCTTCGTAGATTTAGAATTGCGCGCAGCCATGCTGGGGCCCAGGGAAGTGAGATTTAGGGAAGCCCAAAATGGCGGCTGCTCACCAAAGTGCTGTATCTGTGGGGATGACAGAGATCTGTCGTGCTGCTGTAGTGCTGGAGTCGGGCGATCCTGAGCTGGGCTGTGAGAGCGTATAGGGGAAACCCCCAGGAACGCTCCGAATCGCTGCTGAGTGTCGTCTGTAAAGATGGCGGCTTGGTGGCTGAAAACACAAATGGCGGCCGCTCCAACAAAAATGACAATGGCAGCCGGATGACGGTTAGCTCAGGCCGTAAGCAATGGCACCCAGACAAGTGGACAGAGCGGCCAGGCGCTCGTCGGGAGGAGCCGATGGTGCCGTACTCGCAGCAGAAAGGCGAGCGCCAAGCTCCAGCCAATCGAAAAGCCGAGAGTCAGGGGAATCCCCTGACGCAGCCGAGGAGGTGCCCGATAAGGAGGGCTGGCGGCCAGACGCTCGCCGGGATTAAGTCGACGGCGCCACGCTCTTGAGACGAGCACCGAGCGAGGTGCCTTCGGCAATCAGGAACCCGACTGCCGGTTGCCGCCGCAGAAGCCGCTCGTAAAGAGGGAGGGAGCCTGGATATCGGGAAGGCTCCAGCAGCGGGTTTGGGCGTGAGCCCGTCGCGCTGCAATGAGGAGAGCCTCAACCAAAGGAGCCTCAATCCCCTCAGACCCGGAGGTCTCCAGCGGGCTCGGACCGAAGCCCTTCTCGCTGGTGCACCTCGCTCGCAAAAAAAGGAAATAAATTTAGAAATTTACCAATTGGAAGCAAAGCCAGAGTCAGAGAAATTCTGGGTGCATGCGATCTGGACAGATCGAGTCAGAAAGCTGGGAGACAGCAAGGAGGAGGCGGAGTTTCTCCTAACAGTCTGACTCGATCTGCCTAGATCCTGCAGTTAACCCTCTCATGACCACTGGCCCCTCGCTCCCTTAGAATAAGGACTAGTCCTAGGAAGGATCTGGGAATATCTCCATATAAAATGATGTTTGGATTGCCATATACTGGGAAGGTTGGGATTCCTAGAATAGAATTGAAAGATGTTTTTCTGTGAAAATATATATACAAGAACTGTCCCAGTGTTTTTCTTTTTTAAGGTCTAAGGATCTATTGGCACAGACTCCACCTCTTGATTTCCAAGTACATGAGCACAAAAGCAGAGACTGGGTCCTGATAAAAGCTATTAAGGAGAAGAAATTGCAGCGGTGTGGGAAGGACCGTTCCAAGTATTGCTAACCACTGAATCTGCTGTGAGGACTAAGGACCGAGGCTGGGTACATTATTCCAGAGTGAAGGGACCGGTGGCTTCACCTTATGGACGGACAGTTACTACTAAACCTACAAATCCTCTTAAATTGACTTTTCGACGACAAACCTTAGACGATTGAGGATCAACGGATGGAAGAGAAGTTTATATTTGGCTGGGAGTAATATTAATTTTTGCTGTGTTTTTAATTGTATTAAGAAAATATATAATTGAGTGGTGTAAATCTATGTTTTGGTATCCAGTGGATGTAAGTTCCTCTCAACTGATTGACACTTTGGTGATAAGATAATAAACTTTTATCTATCTGGGAAATAAACTTGGGGGGGGGGACCTAGTTCACTAGGAAAATGGGGTTTCTTGTGGTAGTATTTTTTATACAACTGGTGCAGATAGGGATGGGAATTTTGGCTGTGTTGCCCAGTTATCTTATAATATGGCAGCAGCTCTGTTTCCAGACTGAACTCGAGCACCATTATTCTCTTATTGACATACCACTCACCCTGATAGAGGGCACTGAGGAGGCTGAGATCTGTATTAAGTCATCTTTTGTGGATGGTGTGCCATTGGAAAATATACCAAGTGCAACCGTACATATGAGATAGACCCTTGCTACACTGATCTTTCAAATAGAATGGAGTTCTTATACAATCAATGCACAGAGAGATATGGTAATTATACCCCTTCATATAAGATGTTCAGGTTTTTAGAGGAAGGGTTACACTTTCCATATCTGGAATTGAAGGCCCCTTCCAAATTAATGTTCTTATGTGGTAATATGGCATTGCAACAATTACCTTTTGTATGGAAGGGAAGATGTACTGTTGGTTACATTAAAGCAGCTTTACAAGCACCTGTACGATATGCCAGAAGTATTGTGGAGCCTAAGAGAAAAGAAGGCAATATATTTCTGGATTTAATGAAGGTAGCTTTAAACAGTTCTTCCTTTTGTATCAGAGGTGAAACAACTGTGTCTGATATAATGGCGACATGTTTTGTGGGGGTGCCGGTTCCTGGAAAGTTTTTATATGAAGAAGCACGCATTACAATAGAACCCAATAATTTTAATTTATCACATGTTATAACTATATTTGGAAGTCCACAAAAACCAACTAAATGGATTAATCAGAAGAAACTGGTAATTGAGGTAAAAACAATATTACCAGCCTATGATTGTGTAATTTATAAACACCCTGAGAAACGGCAGGAAAAAGTGATATATGTTCCTGTGCCTACGGAGAAAGTATTTCACTGTTCTGAAATAGAGGAAGTGGAAGCTTTTAGTCAAGTTTTATACTTGCCTAAGGGTTGGTTTCTTTTTTGTGGATTGTATGTTTATGCATATATATCTGCACATGCCATAGGTGGTCCTTGTACCATTGGACGTTTAACTACTGCTATGGCTGTTGCACATTTAAAAGACATAAATCATAATACAGAGTTTTATTATGAGATGATGAATACAAGTTTATACCATACTGATCGTGTTCCTATGAAAGTAGCTACAAAGTTAACTACTCATGAAGGTGTTGAAACTGTACATGAACACGGACATAAGGAAATCCCTAAGGCTTGAAAAGAACCACATTTAATTATATATGCTCCTGTGGACCCTGTTAAATGGCATATAACACCAATAAAATCTTATGACCATGTTGGGGATGGAACACATAAGGGGATCTATAGAGGCAGATGGGATAATACACATTTGACATTTGATACTACTTGTAATGATGATGTGGTAGTATTGAATAAAGTCCAAGCTGGACTTTTGGGAATGTTTCCATGGATATCTACACAATGTAACCAATTACAACTTGGACACCTGGCTTGTTCTTTAGCTAAAAGTATAAATGAGGCATTGTCTGCTATTGCTGCATTAGCTGATGAGATGGGAGAAATAAGGAAATCTTTGTTACAGAATCGGGTGACTATTGATTATATGTTATTGAGGATGGGTCATGGGTGTGAGAAATTCCAAGGTCTTTGTTGTTTCAATATTTCCGATCATTCCCAATTTATAGAATCCAAGTTGAAATCATTATACAATATTACTACACATTTAACTCATGTAACTGAGAATGCAGCTTTTAGGGGAGTTTGGGACTCATTAACCTCATGGTTATCCAGTTTTGGCATGGTTAAAGGAATTGTTTGTAGGTATTATACTCATTGTAGTTATAGGTCTTATTTCATGTCTTTGTATTAAATGTGTACCTGTATGCTGTAGCTGTTGGAAACTTTGGTGGAAGTGTTGCTGCCGAGTGAAAAGACAGAAGAAACTAGCTGAGGAATCACGCGGCAGTTTAGGCCACAGAGAGGTTTCTATAATGTTGCAGGACATACATAATTTACAGGAATAAGAACTAATGAAAAGGAAAAGGGGGGATTGAGAGAAATAAAGATTATTCCTGTAAAAAGTATACCCTAAATTACGCCATTTTAAGTGCCTTATTGTACCTCATATAACCTGATTATATAACTGTATTAGTAGAACATAATAAGAACATGAGAAGAGGAACTGCGTAGTTTTTAAAGATGCTTGTTTTGCTGTTTTGAAGGATACATAAAACTAATGTTCTGGTAAAAATCCAAAGTTAGCTTGTACGGGTCACTCTGACCCTTCCAGAGGGGAAATACGCATGTTATAATATCACGTACATAAGGCGTATTTTTGATGGGTACTTCTACGGGGACGAAAGGGAATTACCAGGGTGGAACATGTGCCAAATGTGTTATATAAGATGTGAAACTAATGTCTTGGGGAAACGCATGTATCCTGTCATATTGAACTTCTGTATCCTGAAATGTGTATATAAGATCTGCAAGGAGAAGCCCTAATCGCTCCCTCCTGCTTCCTTTGGAGGGGAGTCACTTTGCAAAGTTAAAATAAATCTGTTTCTGGTTTGTTCATTGTCATAGTCTTTGTTTTTATTCCTAAAAAGGTATAAGCTGGTTTCCTGTATACCACATTATCCTTATTCTTTTTCCTTAACATTTTGACATTAAAACATAGTTCTTGCATCTAGCATAACTTTACATGTATTAATTAATTTCTTTTAACATTCTTGATTTCTATAAAAACCTCCCTTTTATTATTACAATCCATCTTTATTTTATTTTTAATCACTTTATCTTCATTTCCTCATCTGCAAACATGTATTTCCTTCCATTTTCCAAATTATTAATTTTGTTCTCCATAAATAAAGTAAATTCTCTTTTCTTATTTTTGTTCCGGATAGATATATAGAATCTTTTTCTTTTGAGGCTGCACTTGATCCTTCTTTTATTCCTGCACCAGTACTTAAGTTATTGTTATTTCAACTGTAGGAATTCCATTGTAGATTTCTTTTCTTTTCACCATAATCAAACCGCCTGTCAACAGGAAAGAAAAATCCTCCTCCACAGAGTTCAGTAATTTTTATCTATAGAGTTCAGAGTTTCCCATGACAAAGGGAGGTTACAAAGTTCCTCTTTATGCCAGATGGTGTCTCTCTGTAATCCACATTTTCCATTAGTCATGCAAGACTCCATTTTATTTATTGTTATATAACCATCCAATCTATTTCTTCTTCTTTTAATTAAAAGAAAAATTATCAAATCTTCTTTTTCCTTTTTAAAATCCAATTCAAAATTTTAAAGTGTTTAGTTTTTTAACCATATCTCAAGATTAGTTCTCTTAGTTCTGTTCCAAAATTAATTGTTACTTGGGTCTTTGTCTCTTTAAATTGTAGTTTTAAAAATTTTTTCCAAAGCCCCTTTGTTGCATAGCTGCTGTTTTAGGCTAGGGGTCTTCTAATTATTAATAATGCTCCAAATGTAGTTGCGAGCCTGGGCTGTTGTCACTCATCTGGCTTCAAAGAGCTCCGTCTTTCTCTGCTTTCCTCCAGCACTTTTCTTGCCCGGTTGTCCCAGCTTCGTGGCAGCTGCCATGGCTGCCGCCCCCTGCCACCGACTCACAGAGGGTTCCCTCCAACCTCTGAGGAACTTGCCTGTTCCTCTCGGTCGTCCAAGGTGCCCCTCTTCTTCCCCCGTCCCTGCAAGATGGGTTCGGTCCGAAGACCCATTGGCAGCGGTTCGGCACCCGGGGTTTTCGTGAGACTCATCAGAGCCTGCTATTTCCCTGACTGTCTCGCCGTGATGTCAAACCAGAAGTCTCATTGGCCCACAAATTATTGTAATCGGCCGCCAATGGAAGATGTGATGTTGTAGTCATTTCCTCGATGAAAGGAGCGACTGCCTGACCCACGAAAGGGCCACTTGACAGGAGCTTGATGTCTCCCTCTGTCGTGATAGGAAGACCTATTCGGGAACCGCTTATGTCCCTGAAAAGATGGTCACTGAAACTGCAAGACATTGGGCCCAGATTCTGCCGATCGATATGGCTGTTATAATAAGACTCTACGATCCACCTGCCTGTGCATGTAAGGCATGGTTATCTTTTTGTCCTTGTTTTCAATTAGGATGGGGTCCAAAGCTTCACCAAACAAGTTTGCACCCTTGTAGGGAGCTGAAGCCAACCTCCATTTTGAATGCATGTCAGCCTGCCAATGGCATAGCCACAGGAGGCAACGTGATGTTAAGTGAAGAACAGAATAGAATAGAATAATTTTATTTCTATACCACCCCTCTCCCGAAGGACTCGGGGTGGTGCACAGCCAGGTAAAAAAAACACAATACAAAAAATCCCAATTAAATTAAAAAAATTATTAAAATTATTACATTTATGGCCAAATTCATTAAAACCCAAAAATTTAAAACTCCAAATTTAAAACTCATTTACAAAGATAGCCCTGCTTGTCGGAAGAGCAGGGTCTTGAGGGCACAACGAAAAAACATTAGTGGAAGCTAATGCCCTGGATGTGAATTTTTCTGAGTTCAAAGTTGCATCGGCTGAGAACTCTTGTGGCCGCCATAAGCTTGTTCAGGTCCTGATACAGCCTGGTCTCATCAGGAGGCAGCCTTGCCTGCATCTGACGTAACAAGATTAAAGAGGCTTGATTAAAGAAGGAGGCTGCAGTTGCTGACCTGATGGCCCAAGCAGCTGTCTGGTGCATTTTGCGAAGAGCCATTTCTGCCTTCTTGTCCTCTGCCTTTAAGCCTTCTGCAATGTCAGCCGGAAGGATGGCTGAAGATGTCAGCATTGCCACTGGAACATCTACCATTGGTAATTGAAGGAGCTCCTCCAGGTCAGGGCCAGCGCAATAAAACTTCCTGTCATTCCCACTAGGGGCTGCAATTGCACCAGGTTGGGCCCATTGATGCTGAATAACATCTAAGAACAACTTAGACGAAGGAATGACCTCTTGTTCCAGAATTGGCTCTGAAAACAAACCCTCATATGGATCTGGAGGAGCCTGACATTGACCAGAAGGTTCCACTACTCCCATGTTTATAGTTGTCTTAGCGTTAAATAGTAAGGACTTAAATAAAGAAGAACGAAACAGACCTGAAAAAGAAGGTTTATCAGGAGTCACGCCTTCATCATCAGAGAATTCCTGTTCACCCTGATATTCCTCTCCCATCAGTGAATCTGCATATGCATTAATTGCTGTGGAGAAGATGGATCAAACAGCGGACGCGTATTTGTTGGAAGCTGAACCTGCAGGCTGGGCAGAGGCGGCGGAGAATGTCCTCTCTGCTGCAAACCTGCCGCTATGCCTTGAGAAATTGCTTCAGTAATTAAATTCTTCATATCAATAGATAGCCAAGATCCCTGGACCTCCTCTGGGCGGAGCCCCACCGCAGTAGGAGTAAAAGTAGTGTCTGGCTCAGAAGCCCTAACAGAAACAGGTCTTGAGCGCACACTAGTAGTGACTGCACCTGAGAATGGCAGAAATTCCTCCTCCTGCCCTGTTGCAAAAACAGATGGAAGCTCACCAGCTCCCTCTGGTGACCAATCGCTTTGCTGCACCTCACTGAATTGAGGAGTCAAATCAAGTTGCAATGATGCAGGAAATACAGTGGGGCAAAAAAGTATTTAATCAGCCACCAATTGTGCAAGTTCTCCCACTTAAAAAGATGAGAGAGGCCTGTAATTGACATCATAGGTAGACCTCAACTATGAGAGACAAAATGAGAAAACAAATCCAGACAATCACATTGTCTGATTTGAAAAGAATTTATTTGCAAATTATGGTGGAAAATAAGTATTTGGTCAATATCAAAAGTTCATCTCAATACTTTGTTTGTCCTTTGTTGGCAATGACAGAGGTCAAACGTTTTCTGTAAGTCTTCACAAGGTTGGCACACACTGTTGCTGGTATGTTGGCCCATTCCTCCATGCAGATCTCCTCTAGAGCAGTGATGTTTTGGGGCTGTCGCTGGGCAACATGGACTTTCAACTCCCTCCAAAGGTTTTCTATGGGGTTGAGATCTGGAGACTGGCTAGGCCACTCCAGGACCTTGAAATGCTTCTTACGAAGCCACTCCTTTGTTGCCTGGGTGGTGTGTTTGGGATCATTGTCATGCTGAAAGACCCAGCCACGTTTCATCTTCAATGCCCTTGCTGATGGAAGGAGGTTTGCACTCAAAATCTCATGATACATGGCCCCATTCATTCTGTCCTGTACACGGATCAGTCCTGGTCCCTTTGCAGAGAAACAGCCTCAAAGCATGATGTTGCCACCCCCATGCTTCACAGTAGGTATGGTGTTCTTTGGATGCAACTCAGTATTCTCTCTCCTCCAAACACGACGAGTTGTGTTTCTACCAAACAGTTCTACTTTGGTTTCATCTGACCATATGACATTCTCCCAATCCTCTTCTGGATCATCCAAATGCTCTCTAGCAAACTTCAGACGGGCCCGGACATGTACTGGCTTAAGCAGGAGAACACGTCTGGCACTGCAGTATCTGAGTCCCTGGCGGCGTAGTGTGTTACTGATGGTAGCCTTTGTTACGTTGCTCCCAGCTCTCTGCAGGTCATTCACTAGGTCCCCCCTTGTGGTTCTGGGATTTTTGCTCACCGTTCTTGTGATCATTTTGACCCCACGGGGTGAGATCTTATGTGGAGCCCCAGATCAAGAGAGATTATCAGTGGTCTTGTATGTCTTCCATTTTCTAATTATTGCTCCCTCAGTTGATTTCTTCACACCAAGCTGTTTGCCTATTGCAGATTCAATCTTCCCAGCCTGGTGCAGGTCTACAATTTTGTTTCTGGTGTCCTTCGACAGCTCTTTGGTTTTCACCATAGTGGAGTTTGGAGTGTGACTGAAGTTGTGAACAGGTGTCTTTTATACTGATAACAAGTTCAAACAGATGCCATTAATACAGGTAATGAGTGGAGGAGCCTCTTAAAGAAGAAGTTACAGGTCTGTGAGAGCCAGAAATCTTGGTTGTTTGTAGGTGACCAAATACTTATTTTCCACCATAATTTGCAAATAAATTCTTTCCAAATCAGACAATATGATTGTCTGGATTTGTTTTCTCATTTTGTCTCTCATAGTTGAGGTCTACCTATGATAACAATTACAGGCCTCTCTCATCTTTTTAAGTGGGAGAACTTGCACAATGGGTGGCTGACTAAATACTTTTTTGCCCCACTGTACATCTTCTGCAAAAGAGACTGAGTTCTTTGGGCTCCTGAACTTGTTGCTGGGCTTTGGAAAATTGCTGTTCTAGAGCCTTGTGATGCCTTTTGGCATCTCTTTCCAAGGCAGCAGTATCCAATAAATGTCTTTTGGAACTTTCCTTTTGAGATGCCCCCTTAGTGGCAGCCCTGGTATCCCTGGGCTCTATGGAGTCTGGGAGGATCAGATTGGTCCATGGTCAGGGATAAGGCTCTTTCCGCCATGCTGCCACCGCCCATGCTTATACAGACCAGACCCAAGGATCCTGCACCAGATCAAGTCTCTCTGCCGCTCCAAGGATGGTGATGGATCCATGTGGTAGACCCGGGAAGACCAGCACCCCCACAGAACGTCTCGCTAAATGCCGCTGCTCCTAAGCCCCAGCCATGCCTCTCAGCTGGGCGTAAATCGGTGCTAGAGTGGAAATTTTCCACTCTCCAGCACCCCGCAGCGAAATTCCAGCTCCAAGGCTAGCCGCCTCTCTGCGCAAGTGCTAAAGCACTACCGCTCCTCACAGCTGATTAATAAATGGCGTGAAGGCAAATTCTGCCGCTTCCAGTGCTGCATAGCCAAATTCAAAGCTGCAAGTCCACCACAAGCAAAAATAGCGCCGAGCCCGGCAATACTGCTGCTCCAAGCGCTCAGCTGCGCCTCAGCTGTTTTAAAATGGCATGAGAGTGGGATTCCACTGCAATTGAACTGTAATTCCTCGGAGTGTGTCCCACAAGACGGACAGTGACTCCGGAGCCACCCTCCCAATTGGGAAAACAGAAGGTAGTGGTGTTTGTGCCCATAGACCAGGAATCAGCTCACTCACCAGTGGCTTGTTGGGTAGAGAATCAGGAGCCTGCACAATGGAGGATCCCCATTCACAGGTTGGCTCCGGATTAGCTGCCCACTCCTTGTCGTCTTATGTATGTATGTATGTATCTATGTAATATATATGCCGCCCTTCTCCCAAAGGACTCAAGGCGGGTTACAAGGAACGTAACAAAAATTACATAAATATTTAAAATCAATTAAAATTAAATTTAAAATTAATTAAAATTATTTAAAATCACCCTTGTCGATTCAGTCCATTTGGTAAAAGAGCCACGTCTTCAATTCGCGGTAGGAGAGGAGGTCAGAGGCTGTCCTAAGGCCGGTGGGCAGCCCATTCCAGAGGGTCGGCGTTCCCACAGAGAACGCTCTCCCCCTGGGGGCCGCCAGTCGACATTGTCTGGCTGACAGCACCCTGAGGAGGCCTGCTCTGTGGGAGCGCACCGGACGATGGGAGGATGGCAGGAGATGATCCTGCAAGGACCCCGGGCCTAAGCCATGTAGTGCTTTATAGGTGAGCACCAGCACCTTAAAACGACCCCGAAGAACCACCAGTAGCCAGTGCAGCTCGCGCAGGAGAGGTGTCACACAGGAGTACCGAGAAGCCCCTGTAACAACCCGAATGCTGCCGCATTCTGGATTAGCTGTAGTCTCTGGGTGCATCCCAAGGGCAGCCCCATGTAGAGGGCGTTACAGTAGTCCAACCGAGACGTAACAAGGGCATGAGTGACCGTGGCAAGGGCATCCCGGTCTAAGAAAAGGCGCAACTGGCGCACCAGGCATACCTATGCGAAGGCCCCCCCAGTCACGGCCGTCAAATGATTTTCTAAAGATAGCCATGAATCCAGGACGACACCCAGATTGCGAACCCTTTTTGAGGGAGTGAGGACCTCTCCTCCTATCACAAGTGACGGGGCCCCTAGATCTCAAGATGCTGGTATCCACAGCCACTCAGTCTTGGATGGGTTGAGTCTGAGTTTGTTTCTTCCCATCCAGGCCCATACCACTTCCAGGCAACGAGACATCACAGAAAGGGCATCCCCAGGGTGGTCCAGGGTGGAAATATAAAGCTGAGTATCATCAGCATATTGATGAGTCCTCACCCTGAAACCACGAATAATCTCACCCAGCGGCTTCATATAGATGTTAAAGAGCAGTGGGGGAGAGAACCAACCCGAGGCACCCCACATGTGAGGGGCCTTGGGGTGGATCTCTCTCCCCCGTCCATACAAACTGCGAGTGGCCCAAGGTAGGAGGAGAACCACTGTAAAACGGTACCTCCTACCCCCAACCACCTGAGTCGCTGCAGTAGGATACCATGATCAATGGTATCAAAAGCCGCTGAGAGGTCAAGAAGGACCAGGATGGAGGAAGAACCCCCATCCTGAGCCCTCCAGAGATCATTCACTAGGGCGACCAATGCCGTTTCCGTGCTGTAGCCGCACCTGAAACCTGATCGGTACGGGTCCAGGTAGTCAGTTTATAAAGCGAAGGTTGGAGACTGGACGATAGTTGTTAAGGGAGTCTGGATCAAGGGTGGGCTTCTTGAGGAGAGGTCGAACCACCCCCTCTTTAAGTGTGGCAGGGAAGACCCCTTCCCTCAAGGAAGCGTTGACGACCGCTTGAATCCAGCCTCCAGTCACCTCTCTGGCTGCAGAAACAAGCCAGGAGGGACAAGGGTCCAATAAACACATGGAGGCACCGGGTCGACCCATAATCCTGTCCAGTTCATCCATCGAAACAGGCTCAAACCCAATCCAGGCATTACCTTCAAGACAGGCCCGTCACCTCGATGGACTCAGCCCAGTCAAGAGTCCAACTCAGTCAGGATCTGAGCAATTTTATCTTGCAGAAACTGTACAAAATCCTCAGCTCTGCCCTGCAAGGGATCCTCCCTCGCTCCATGATTGAGAAGAGAGCAGATCACTCTAAACAGAGCGGCTGGGCGATTTTCTGCAGATGCAATGAGAGCGGCGAAATATTGACGTTTTGCAGCTTCCATTGCCACAAGATAAGACCTAATATGGGTTCTTAACTGTGCTCGGTCAGACTCAGACCGGGAGGATCTCCAACTGCCCTCCAGGCGTCTTTTCCGACGCTTCATTTCCCTGAGCTCTGTGGTAAACCATAGAGCCACCCGGGATCTGCGTCGGGTCAGAGGCCGCAAAGGTGCGATTCGATCCAAGGCCCCCGCTACCGCCTGTTCCCAGGCCGCGACCAGGGCCTCGGACGAATCGTGAGTTAAGGAGGCGGGAAATGGCTCAAGTTCCGTCAGGAACCCTTCCGGGTCCATCAGGCGCCTGGGGCGGAACAATCTCACTGGTTCCGCCTCCTAGCGGCGGGGTGTGACAGAGAGAAAGTCCAGCCTGAGGAGGGAATGATTGCTCCATGACAGGGGGTAGATTGACAAGTCCCCCCTACCCCGATCATTTATCCACTGTCCAGAGAGAAAAATCAGGTCCTTTATGAGTTGGGCCCTGTACAACCTGAGTTAGGTCCATGGCCATCATGGAGGTCATGAACTCCCGGACTGACTCAAATGTCTCCCCGGCCGATGGCAAATTGAAGTCTCCCACAACCAAAAGGTTGGGAAGTAAAACCGCCAACTCGGCCAGGACATCTAGTAGTGTGGGCAGGGCTGAAGCTACGCAGCTGGAGATAGGTACGTAACCAACAGACCCGACTGAACTCCAGGGTCCCATTTCAAAAGGAGCGATTCACACCCGCCTATCTGAGGAACAGTGACCTCCCTGGGACTGAGGCTTTCTCTAATTACAACCCCCACCCCCCCACCCCCGCCCCTACCCTGGAGTCGCAGCTGGTGAAGCACACAGAAGCCTGGGGGACATAACTCGGTGAGAGGGACACCTCTCTCCAGCCCTAACCAGGTCTCCATAATGCAAGCCAGGTCCGCGTCCTCCTCGTCAATTAAATCTCTGACAAGGAAGGCCTTGTTCACCACGGACCTGGCATCCAGATACACCAGCTGGAATCCAGGGCTCCACTCTCCTACATCCACCTACTTCTGACAGGCTAGGTTGCTGAAATGTGAGAGCTGCCCCTGACTCATTCCTCACCCCCGCCTCCCAGGTCCCCTTAAAATTTGGTTAAAAACCCTAATTAAAAAGCCCCTCAAGCCCCGCTTTGAAACATGCCACTGAGAGGTCAAGTCTTCAGGTTGGTGGCGGTCATGCCAGACTTGCCAGGGTAAACCCAGAGACTCATGTACAGTATGCACTGCCTAAAAAACCCCGGGAATTGAGCTAGTGAACCATCAATTTTGTCCAACATCGCTACAGGGAATTTGAAACATGACCAGCCAGCCTGCAGCTTTACGAGCTGCATAGAGAGGAGAGCAACTTGCTGGGACAATTAGGAGCTGCTCCATCTTCTCCAGCAAAAAGGGTGTTGGTCTTACCTGAGACGCACCTTCTCGTTGGGTGGAGACAGCAGCCAGGCATGGGTTGTACTCATCTATTCAGATGAAGGACTAAGTCAGTGTTGTTAAGTCCCACCCCTGTTGCTAGGGGCTTCCAGCTTTTGGCAACGACTAAGAAATGGACTCAATGTGTCAGAACATAGAGAGAGAAAGTTAGCAACGAAGACCAGACTGACAAAGAGTGAGGCTGGCTGCTGTCTCCACCCAACGAGAAGGTGTGTCTCAGGTAAGACCAACCCCCCTTCTCCATAGTGGTGGAGACAGCAGCCAGGCATGGGACATACCAAAGCTTACTGTTCCTAACTACAGGTGGGCCCAGTCTGGTCAGAAAACTCCCCTCTGGTATGGACCTGCTGCAGGACCCTACGGCCAAATGCCGCCTCAGCTGAGGCAAATTTGTCCAGTTTATAGTGGACAAACTTCTTCTTGGAGGGGGAAGTCCAAGTCGCCACCCTGCAGATTTCAAGCAAGGAGGCCTGCATGGCCCATGTTGCCGTGGCCATACTGCGTGTAGAATGCGCTGTTAAATGAGCGGGCCTCAGCAAGGAATGTAGCTCATACACCTTGGCAATCGTCTGCCGAATCCATCTGCTGATGGTAGGAGTCACCTTGCAACCTATAGAGACTGGGATAAAGGAGACAAATGACTCCGTCTTTCGTAAGTCAGCAGTTCTCTTAAGGTATATCTGAAGAACCTTCTGGACATCCAATGTATGCCAATGGCGTTCCAAGAGGTGAGCAGGGTGAGGGCAGAAATTGGGCAGGATCAGCTTCTGCATCCAATGAAAGGGCGTACTGACCCTAGGAACAAAGGTGGGATTGTGGTGAAGGACCACACAGTGTGAAAAACACAGAGGTCACTTCACACAGAGAGGGCAGCAATCTCCGAAATTCAGCTGGCAGAGGTAATTGCCACCAAAAAGGTGACCTTACATGACAAAAGGCAAAGGCTGCTAGTCCGTAAGGGCTCATACGGGGCTCCCTTAAGAGAGTTCAGTACAATAGACAGATCCCAGGTGGGGTACCTGTGCATCATGGGGCAGCATAAGTTAGTGGCGCCTTTCAGGAATCGCCGTATAGTGGGATGCTGTAATAACGAAGTAAGGAACCCACAAGCCAGGACAGATGAGAGAGTCACCACTTGCCTTCAAGCCAGGACGGATGAGAGAGCCGCCACGAATGGTGTTAGGTCATAGCCCACTATCAAGTCCATCCTGGAGAAATTCTAGGATCTGGGATATCGAGGACTGGAATGTGGAAACACCCACACGGTCACACCAATTACCAAATGTCCGTCGTGGCAGAATAAATACATTCCCCAGGAGAATACAAATGCTGCCGCTGAGGTCGGGAACCGCTGGGCTGTTAACGTCGGACTGACAGAAGAAGCTAAGCTTTGGAAATTTGAAAATGTCAGGCAGCTACCAGATGGACAATATGGCTGCCCAATCAGCCCTTTGGGAGTGCAAAACTCCTAGAGCGGTTTCCAATCAAAATGGAGAGAAAAACTCCTGCAATTTTACCTCAACCCCTGAAGCTCTTCTTCACTGCTCTGGAAAGCCTGTAGTTCAATGGAGAGCACAGGTAACAGTGTCAGAGAAGCCACAGGTGGGTTGAATAGGGCCGAATAGGCGATGTTAGGGCTGAAGCCCTGTTACCAGGGAGCCATCAAAAGCTCAACCAGCCAGGGGATCCATTCTTGTACTACTCACAATTATGCAGAATTCAATAATAATAATGAGAAATAATCTACAAATATGACCAAAAATGGAGAAAAGCAGCTAGGAAAAGGAAGAGAGGTAATCTGATACATCCGTCCAGTCTGAAGGACTGAGTCAAAAGCTGAAAGCCCCTAGCAACAGGGGCAGGACTTAACAACTCTGACAGACTTAGTCCTTCAGCTGAATAGACGAGTACAACCCATGCCTGGCTGCCGTCTCCACCACTATGGAGAAGTGGGTAAGTGCTTTCAAGATAAAGTGAAAGGGAGTAGGTTGGTTTGTGGATTGGGAACAAAGTGTGATGACCCAGGGCTAGGCATGAAAGCAACACAGCCGGAGTGAAGGTTTAACTCCCTTTTATTGCTCCAACTTTCCCCCCCAAAGTTCCCACAGTTCACTGTAAGTCCAAGGGCAACACTCCAAACACACACACATACCTCCACTAGTTTCTGGTTGCTGTGAGTCCAGAGAAGCAGCCAGTTCTGACAGCAAACACAGTTCAAGAAACTTGGTTCCAGGGAGTCCTTATCGCAGAGGGGTCACTGGGGTTGCAGCACAACCTGAAGCAGAGCTGTGTTGCTGAGTATTGCCCACGGCCAGGGCAGGCCAGGCAAAGCAAGGCATGTTGAACCCAGGCACAGTAAGACAAAGTGGCAAGACAACTGCAAGTGTGGCTGGAAAAAGGCAATACTTGTTCCCCACAAGTGCCCCTTCCCAGTCTCTTTAAATCTTATTCCCCAGGTAAGCCTTGTGATGAGAGCTGAGTCAAGCGGTACTTATTATGTGCTTGATCGATCTCTACCTCTTCAGCCAGGACATACCAATAATGGACGGTGGCAGGGACTCTCCTTGAAACGCAGGCATTGTACAGGTCATCATTCAGCCCATCTTTGAAACAGCTGATAAGGATGTCCTCCAGACAGCCACTGAGCCAGCACGCCATGTCACGGAATTCCTCGGTTACTCAGCCACCACCCTGCAACCTTGGCGCATGGTTTTGATGAAGTCCCTTGCTTTGCAGTTGGCTTCAGGGTCTTTGAAACAACAATGAAGGGCCATCATGAAGTGATCTAAGTTTGTCAGCTCTGGTGCACTCGTGTTGTGGAGTGTCACCATCCAGCAGGTTGCAGCCCCTTCCAGTGCCAGGGTGACACTTCTCACCTTGGTGCCCTCAATAGGCTTCTCCAGCCCATATTCTGGCATGTACATCTGAATGTGGGCCAGGAAAAATCCTAATTGTTGGAGGCTCCCATCAAACTTCACACTGAAGGGTGGGGTCTCCAGCTCTTTGCAGTTGCAGGGGCAGCAACCCTGGTGACTCCTCTCAGCGCCATGCCTGCAGCAGCTGTGGCAACAGCTAGGGTTGCCAAAACCCCTGCAGTGGTGTCTAGTGCCAATGTCATCCCCCATCTTCCTCCTCTTGGGTCTGCTGGGCCTCACTGGTAGCAGCCATAGTATATGGCTCACATGCCTGAACTCGACCTTCATCAATAGGTCGGCATGACCAGATTCTTCACCTTCCTTCTCCTCATCCTCAGGCTCTTCCCGTTTAAAAATTTTAAATTTTAAAAATTCCACTAGTTGGATGTATAGGTTTTCTAGCACCTATGACATATTTATATATCTCTTTGCATACATTTTTCCAATTTCTAAATCGGATAAGATTAGAACCTTCAAAATAAGCAGCACAAATACTTGAAAAAGAAGGCACATTTCCCTTCCTACATTCTTAAAGCAAAAGAAAGTAAACATTTCAAACAACTGTGATAATACATCTGATTGCTACTATTGTTTTCTTGAGCCCACAATTTCAGTTATAAATCAGGACAGTCATAAAGCAGTTCACCATGTGACTGCATCCAATTTTACAACCTTTGCAGCACAAACTGAGCAGTTATTAAACAAGCCCATGATTTGCTATTGGACAGACTTTATGCTATTGGACAGACTTTTCCAGCAACCATAAGTAAATACTGGTTTCTTGCAAAAATGTCATAAATCACAATCAAATGACCGTAGGGACATGCAAACAGCCAGAAATGCGGGCCAGTTGCCACGTGCCCAAAATGCAATCACATAACTGCAGAATTGGAGTTGTTGGAATTTTGAAGCTGAGTCAGAAGTCCCATTTTTGGTGTTTTGTAACTTCGGTCTTGAATCAAGGACTACTTGTTTCAGTGTTGGCACAAGAAATAATGCTCATAAATTAACAATCTTGTCTCTTATTTCATCTCCTTCAAAAGCCTTCAGTGTTGACATGGTCATCTGCAACCTTCCCAATTGGCTTGTCATGCAAAGTCAATGGGGAAAGCCATATTTGCTTAACAACTGTGATTCACTCAATAACTACAGTGATAGCAAAAAAGATTGCAAAATTGCAAATAACTCTCTTAACCAACCACCTTGTTTAATAACTGAAATTTTAGTCCCAATTATGGTTGTAAACTGAAGTAGATGGGGCGTTGGTCTTACCTGACATGCACCTTCTCGTTGAGTGGAGACAGTGGCCAGGATGGGTGTAACCGCCCAATCAGCTTAAAGGACTGAGTCTGTCAATCAAGCTAAGTCATGCCCTTGTTACCGGGTAGACCCAGCTTTTGGCGAAGACCTGAAGGACAGACTCGGTGTGTGGGTTCAGAAAGGAGAACAGGAGAAGAGGGCAACACAGATCACCAGATAGCGATAGAAAGAGGAGGACCAGGCAGGAAGGGCGGGTCTGGCTGCTGTCTCCACTCAACAAGAAGGTGCGTGTCAGGTAAGACCAACGCCCCTTCTCCATTGAGAGTGGAGACAGCAGCCAGGATGGGACATAACCAAGTTCACCTCTCAAAGTTAGGGAGGGATTAGCCTGGTCCGAACAAGCCTCACCGGGTACCACCCGCTGCAAAACCCTGCGTCCAAATGCGGCTTCAGCTGACGCAAACTTGTCCAGCTTATAATGTCTGATGAAGGGCACCGGAGAGGTCCAAGTAGCAACCCTACAGATTTCCAGTAAGGGAGCCTGGGTGGCCCAAGCCGCAGAAGTAGACGCACTGCGAGTGGAGTGTGCAGTCAGCCGGGAAGGACGAGGAAGCGAATGGAGGTCATAAGCGGAAGCGATGGTCTGTCGCAGCCAACGCCCGATGGTAGACGAGGAGACCTTGCAGCCTTGGGAAGCAGGCAAGAAAGAGACAAACAGCGATTCCGTCCTGCGGAATGTAGTCGTCCTCTTTAGGTAGATTTTCAAGGCCCGTCGTACGTCCAATGAGTGCCATCGTTTTTCACGAGGATGAGACGGGCGAGGACAGAAATCAGGAAGTATTAGTTCTTGGGATCGATGATAAATGGAATTGACCTTTGGGACAAAGGTTGGGTTGAGACGGAGGACCACCCGGTCGGCATGGAACACACAGAGGTCCGAACGGATGGACAAGGCCTCTAATTCTGAAATGCGTCGGGCCGAAGTTATGGCCACCAAAAAGGCGACCTTGCAAGAAAGTAGTCGGAGACTAGCATGCTTCAATGGCTCGTAGGCAGGACCCATAAGAGACTCCAATACCATCGGTAGATCCCAAGTAGGGTATCTATGCAACACGGGGAGACACAAGTTCTTAGCGCCCCGCAGGAAACGGCGTATAAGAGGATGCTGCGCCAAGGACGACAGGGATCCACAAGAAAGCACTGAAGAGAGAGCGGCAATCTGTCGACACAGAGTGTTGGGAGACAACCCTTGAGCCAGGCCTGCCTGCAGGAACACCAGGACATGCACAATGGAAGGTTGAAGGGCCGGAACACCGGAGCGAGAACACCAGGAACAAAAGGAGCGCCAGGTAGCCGAGTAGATGCGCTCAGTGGAAGGGTGACATGAGGCCTGCAATGTCCGAATAACGTCCCCAGGAATGTTGGCGGCCCTCAAACAGCACCGCTCAATCTCCAAGCGGTCAGATTGAGCCAAGGAATGTCCGGATGGCTCAGGGAGCCCTGAGTCAGTACGTCGGGCTCGGGGGGAATGTGCCATACGGGACTCACAGAGAGGGATACAAGGTCCGCAAACCAGGGTCTCCGGGGCCAATGAGGAGCCACAAGAATCACCTCCGCCCGGTCGAGAAGGATTTTGCGGATGACCCTGGGGAGGAGAGCTGTTGGTGGAAAGGCATATAGGAGGCCCGGCGGCCACGGGGTCCGAAGAGCATCTGTGGCCTCTGCCTGGGGTTCCGGGTACCTGGCAAAGAAACGGGGCAGTTCCACATTCGTGCTTGTTGCGAAAAGATCGATGAGCGGCGATCCGAATCGAAGGACCAACTGATGAAAGATCCGGGGATGGAGGCGCCACTCTGCATTGTCCACCTGTTTCCTGCTGAGCCAGTCCGCTTGGATGTTGTCCACCCCGGAAATGTGTTCCGCCCGAAAGGAGCTGAGGTGTCGTTCTGCCCAGAGGCCCAACATCAGAGCAAGCCTGGACTTCGATCTGGTGCCCCCTAACCTGTTCAGGTGGGCCTTGGCCGTGACATTGTCCGTCAAGACGAGGACATGGGCTCTGTAGAGAAGATGACGGAATGCCTTGAGTGCGAGGAAGACCACCTGCAGTTCCAACCAGTTGATGGGAAGCCGAGATTCCGTAGTGGTCCACGTCCCTTGAGCCAACTGGCCCTGACAATGGGCCCCCCAACCGAGGAGACTGGCATCCGAGGTCTCAACAACTCGTTGGGGCTCGATGAAGAGACAACTGGCTGAGAGCGCTGGGGAACGCCACCACCGGATGGACCTGCGCACCGACGATGGAAGGGGGATCGGCCTGGTTGAAGTGCCCCTGCCCGCCTTCTGCAACGGCAAAAGAAACCACTGTAGTTCCCGGGCGTGTAACTGTGCCCAGGGAACAATCCCTATGGAAGATATCATCTTCCCCAACAATTGAGATAACAGAAAGGGGGCGACAGTCCGAGAACTTTCAACCCTGGCAACCAGCTGCCGCAAACTGTCCTTCCTATCAAGGGACAGAAAAACTCTTCCCTGGGCCGAGTCAATCAAGGCCCCTAAATGAATCAGACTAGTAGAGGGGAACAAATGGCTCTTTTCTAAATTAATAGAGAAACCATGAGCCGCCAAGGTTTCCAGGGTCAGCCTAAGGTCCAGAGCCGCCTGGCGTGGGGAAGGAGATAAAATAAGGATGTCATCTAGATAACACAATAATCTAACGGAATGGATCCGAAGGGAAGCCGCTAAGGCTGCTAAAATTTTTGTAAAGGCGTGGGGGGCCGAGGAAAGGCCAAAGGGCAAGGCCCGGTATTGGTAATGAATCCCCACGTAAGAAAATCTTAAATATTGCCTATGGGAAGGGAGGATGGGTACATGTAAATAAGCCTCAGTGAGGTCAATTTAAGAGAGGAGATCGCCCCTCCGAACGCCGTCAAGAATGGTTTTCAGGGATTGCATTTTAAATTTGCGGTAAACTACATACCTATTCAGTCTCTTAAGGTCGAGAATGGGTCTCCATCCATCCGAAGACTTGGGGACCAGGAAAACGTGGGAATAAAATCCCGTGCCCCGCTGACAAGGAGGAACAATTTCGACGGCCTTGATAGAGAGAAGGTGCTGAACCGCAGAGTCCATAAGGACCCTCTTCTCGGTGTGGCGAGAAATCGGATAGCAAACGAAGGTCTTCGGAGGAGTGGAGATAAACTCAATGGCCAAGCCAAATCGTAATGAGGCCAAGACCCATTCGTCGGACGTGGACTGCTCCCAAATGGCGGAAAAAAGGCCCAATCTACCGCCAATGGGAGGGCCCGTAGAGGTATTAACGACGGCGACGGTATGAACGACCCCCTCCCCCCCGAAAGGGCCGTTTGGAAACAAAGGGCTTGCCCCGCAGACCTCTATCCTGGAACCCTCGTTGTCTGGGACCAGAGGGATAGGAACGGGGAGAAGTAAATGAAGAAGACACACCACCTTCCCAAGGCCTAGTATGGGGGCGAGGAGTATAAGGGGAAAAATGAGAGTCTCCGCGACGGGACACCGCCGCCAACACCTTCTTTTTTTCTCTTGTCTCCGTGAGGAAAGGATCTAGAGCCTCTCCAAATAGGCTGGAGCCCCCAAAGGGAATGGAAGCTAGACGCCACTTATGTCTGGCATCCGCCTGCCAATGGCGGAGCCAGACTAGCCTACGAGCAGCCACAGTGGATGCCAGAGACTTTGCGGCGAAGCGGGCGGCGTTAAGGGTGGAGTCCGCGGAAAACTGGACAGCCACCACGATCTTGTTCAAGTCCTGTTTAAGGCGATGGTCCTCAGAAGACAACTTATCGTGCAACTGCTGTAACCATAGTAAGGTTATGCGATTAAAAAAGGAAGCAGTCGCAGCAGCCTTGATGGCCCACGCGGAACCTTGATGAGCTCGTTGAAGAACCAGATCAGAACGCTGTTCATCCGGTCGCAGTCCTTCGTCAGGCTCTCCAGGAGAACCGGCATTGGGAAGCAAAGCCGCCACAGGGGCATCCACCGGGGGAATCCGAAGCAGAGAGTCGAGATCAGAAGCTACATTGAAATTTTTTCGATCGTTGGCTGTAGGTGTCGGAGCGGTGCCAGGGGAAGCCCACTGTTGTTTAACAATATTCAGGAAAAGAGGCGGGGCAGGGATAGCCGTGACCTGTCGAACCGGCTCAGCGAACATAGGGTCCAGAGCCCCCGGAGGTAGAGTAGTAGCAGGAACAGCCGCCGGAGAGGAAAGCTGGGCCGTAGTTACGGCTTTAAAGAGTAATGATTTAAAGAGAGCTTGAGGAAAAAGGCCCGTAAAGGCCGGTTGCTCCGGGGGTAGATTTTCATCCTCTGATAGACCGGAGTCACTATAATCTGCCTCCGAAACAGAAGAACGATGGGTAGTGTGAGAACAGGAAGGCGAGTCCAGATCTCTGGTCAATGCGGCATCAGCTGGCTGGGACCGTATAGGTGAGACGGAGCCGACAGAGGCCACACCACTAGAAGAGTGGCTTCTTCCCGCCAGAGATTTTTGTACTGCGGCTTCAATGAGGAGTTGTAACTGCTCCGGCTGGATTTGGTAGGAGACGGGGGCAGAAGTAGGAGGTGGGGGTGAAACAGCTGCTGGGGCACTCTTCAGGGGGACTGCAGGGACGACACTCGCAGAAGCCGAAGGATCAGGAACAGGAGCCGCAGAAACATCTGGAGCCGGAACTGAAGAAGAAGGAACCTCTGACCCCCACAAGGCTGAAGCTGAAATGGTAGCCGGGCAATCTCTGAGGGACAGCTGATCAGGAGTAGAAGGTCGCGAAGACCTCATTGGATCCAAGGGAGCGGCCAGCGGAGCCAGTGACACCATGGAAGTGGCAAGATGGGCACATGCCTTGTCACAAAGTTTGTTAAGCACCTTATCCCTGCGTTTCTCCGCCTTAGAGGGGGCGCTGGTGCGTACGTGAGGATCGTGGCGATGATGGGAGCCGTCAGGATCGGGTGGCATGGCACGCTGGCTGGTGGTATGATGGGCAACAGACGTATTGTCCGATTGGCCCGAGACAAGAGCAACGGTTCTCCGACCGTGCTTAGACTTAGCGACCGCCTTAGGCATTATGACGCTGGGATGATGGCAGAAGCGTCAAATGTCACGTTGGAGAAATGAGGGAGGGAGCGCACACACTCCACAATCAGGGCCAGTAATGAGAAACAGGGCCAGGTGGGAGCGCGAGAGCTCCTCAAAATGTCCGCCGCCCCAGTCACAAAGTCAGTCAAAATGGCGGCCGTTAGGTGAATGCAGCAAAGCCCTTGTTGATAGCCCTGGCCCAAGAACAAGCGCGTCTCCACTGACAGGCAAGTGGATAAGACGGCTGAAGGTAGTGAGCGCGAAGCTCCACTAATTAGTAGCCCAGCTGATAGGCGGTATAAGTAGCGGCAGGCAGAAAAAACGGCTCCGGACTCCGGCAGGCAAAAGGAGACTGTCCCAGTCAGCTAAGGACAAATTAGAGCGACGGCAGGGCGAAATAGCCAGGGAGAGAACGCTGAAGGCACCAACAGCCCAGGAATTAAATTAAAGCGGCGCTGCCGCTCCCGCGGCAGGAGAAGCAGCTACGAGGTGAGGAAAAAAACTTTAAAATGTCCAAAATGGCCGCCACCACAGGTGCGGCGCGAAAAACGGGCGCTGAAGGCGAGAGAGAGCCAAGCAAGAGGCGACGATAAAATAAGCCTCCACAGTCAACTTTTAAAATATTGGAGGAGAACGCCTGGAGCAGTTGATCAGGGCGAACCAATTCTCTAGGCACGAAAGGGATTTCAACCTCCCCGCCCCCCGAGAGGGAAGGATAGCCCTCAGAGGAAAGGCAACTGGAACAACTCACGCCAGCAGTCCAAACTCGAGTAACCAAAGCCAAAGGGAGAAGCAATAAACGTGGTCAGACAATCCAGGTCAATTTCACCAAAAAAACAGTCAGAGAGAATCAGTAATAGAAAAAAGGCGAGGAGCTAGCAACCCACACAACCGTCCAGCTGAAAGGACTGAGTCAAAAGCTGGGTCTACCCGGTAACAAGGGCATGACTTAGCTTGATTGACAGACTCAGTCCTTTAAGCTGATTGGGCGGTTACACCCATCCTGGCTGCTGTCTCCACTCTCAATGGAGAAACTGTCTACTTCAACTTACTTCCTGTACTTCCAAGCAGATATAGATTCTGGATCAGGCCAATGTAAGTCAGCTAACTTTACAATATTTAGAACCAAACTCTTGAATCAATTTATTTTTAACACTCATAATTTAACTCTTTTTAAACATTCTATTGCCTTTCTGTTTTTCCTGCCCCAATTCTTAGGTGCTTTTCCTTTCCCAAGTAGAGACAATTAGTTTAGCACAGATGAAGAAATGTGTATATGCACAAGAATGTACTGAAGGGAAATTGGTATAAGAAATAGAAGATGTGAAATATTCTTATCCATATCTCAAATGTTAATTCTATTTATTTCAATGAAAGTGCTTCCATACACGTTGCACAGAATTTCAAAGGGTAGGCAACAGTGAATGATTTCTAGAAGGTGCAGGAAGACCTTTTAAGAAGTGCTGTCACTGGCAGAAAGTAGAATTACATTTAATAGGGGAAGTACGTCTTCAGATTTAACAGTAGAGTAAATAAGGAGTAAAAATAGAAAGTATGACTTCTTTGCTCATTAACAAATCCTATTAACCATGAAATATTTTATACTATCACCAATATTTCTAAAAAAATATCTTAATCATACAACAGTTCATTTGAAGTTTATTCAATTGAATATAATTGTATTAATTTTCAGAGTTTGAATTCCAGAATAATTTGAACTGTTTCTGGAAATGACTTGAGCTTAAAATAAAAGAGCAAGTTATGATTTTTTTATCTCGTCATTTCTAAATATATTGGAAGTTCATTCTACACTGTGTGCACAATTATTAGGCAAGTGAATATTTTGACCATATCATCATTTTTATGCATATTTTCCACCTCCAAGCTGTATAAACTTGAATGCTTAGTGGATATAAACATATCAGGTGATGTGTTTTTGTTTAAATGGGAAGGTGTGGCTTAAGGAGATCAACAACCTATATCAAGATGGGAATAATTATTAGGCAGCTTCTTTTCCTCAGGCAAAATGGGCCAAAAAAAGAAATTTAACTGACTCTGAAAAGTCAAAAATTCTAAAAAGGCTTTCAGAGGAATGCAGCACTTTTGAAATTGCTTAAGATCACAGGTTTGTTTTATTGCAAATAATCAAAAGGGTCGCAAGAAACATGTTGAGGAAAAAAAGACACACATTAACCGCCAAATATTTGAGAAGAATCAAACGTGAAGCTACCAGGAACCTATTATTCTCCAATGTTGTCATATTCCAGAACTGCAACCTACTTGGAGTACCCAGTAGTACAAGGTGTTCAGTGCTCAGAGACATGGCCAAGACCATGGCCAAGGTAAGGAAAGCTGAAACCCAGCCCCAGTGAACAAGACACGTAAGTTGAAACAGCAAGACTGGGCCAAGAAATATCTGATGATGGATTTTTCAATGGTTTTATGGACTGATGAGATGAGAAGTGACTCTTGACAGACCAGATGGATGTGTCCGTGGCTGAATCAGTAACGGGCACAGAACTCCACTTCAACTCAGACGCCAGCAAATAGAGGTGAGGTACTGGTATGGGCTGATATTATGAAAGATGAACTGGTTCAACCTTTTCAGGTTGAAGATGGACTCAAAATTAACTCCCAAACCTACTGTCAGTTTTTAGAAGACACTTTCTTCAAGAAGTGGTACACGAAAAAGTCTGCATCTTTCAAGAAAGCCATGATTTTTATGCAAGACAATACCAATAGCACTTAAAACTTATATACTGCTTTAAGTGCTTTACAGCCCTCTCTAAGCAGTTTATAGAGTCAGCATATTGCCTCCAACAATTTGGCTTCTCATTTTACCCACCTCGGAAGGATGGAAGTCAACCTTGAGCCGGGTGAGAGTTGAACTGCCAAATTGCAGTCAGCCAACAGTCAGCAGAAGTAGCCTGCAGTACTGAACTCTAACCACTGCCCCACTGTGGCTCAATATATGCTTCATTGCATGCATCGAAGTACTCCACTGTGTGGCTATCAGTAAAGGCCTTAAAGATGAAAGAATAATGAAATGGCCCCCTTCCTCGCCTGACCTAAACCCTATTGAGAACTTGTGGGCCCTTTTTATGGTGAAGGAAAACAGTACACCTCTCTGAACAGTGTCTGGGAGTCTGTGGTTGCTGCTGCACAAAAAAGTTGATCATCAACAGATCAAGAAACTGACAGATTCTATGAATGGAAGGCTTATGACTGTTACTGAAAAGAAAGGTGGCTATATTGGTCACTGATTTTTTTTTAATGTCAGAAATGTTTATTTGTGCATCTTGAGTTGTTTGTTTATTATTCTCATTTTCACAGATGCAAATAAATGAATGAGATGGGCAAATTTTCATTTTTCATTTAGTTGCATAATAATTCCGCAAACTAATAGTTGCCCAATAATTGTGCATACATAGATATTCTCCTAAAAAAGCAAAAACCTCACTTTTACATTCTTAAATGTTCAGGTTTGAGGTTTATTAACATTTTAGATTGACCAAAAACACTGTAGTTGTTCAGTAATAAAATTAATCCTCAAAAATACAACTTGCCTAATAATTATGCACACAGTGTACTTGATTATTAGGTTCTAGTTCAGTGACTTTCTGCTGACAAAGTTTTTTTTGTCTCAATTTTTTAAAAATCTGAAATAAATCTTCTAAAAGACAGCATTTCAACTGTCAGCGGCCAACACAATTTCCAAAGGAATCTGGCCAAGCCAGATAAAAGCTTGCGCTGTCAGCGTTCCAGAAAGTCACCAATTCCAATTAAAACTCCGAGACAAGCATTTCTCAAAGTCCCTTTTATTAGAGTAGGTATATTGGCACAACTGGAAAAACCCAAATCTGAGAGTTCCAGGTTTTCCCTCAGTAAATCAAAACCCCAAATCCAGCCCCTGCACCCATCAGTCTGTCACATGGCCCAATCATCATCCATCCCAACTTGAGCCATCCCTGCAACCACTCCTCCTCTAGATGCATAAACACCATGACCTTGACCGAAGGGAAGAATGCTATTATGTCTAACTACAATAACTTTTCTAAATCCCCCCTCCTACTTTCCCAAGCGCAAGATGTTGACAGCAGGGAAGCATCTGGTGCTGATATGGCTTCCAAAGCTGACAGGCATCCCGCCCTGCCCCCCCCCCCCCCCCCCGATGGAAAAACCATGCTCTGGAAAATAAAATGGACAAAACACAAAAGAAGAGGGTTAACAAGTTGTTCAGAAACCCATTTAACCCCCTCTCCCCCCTCTTGGAGAACCCTTCGGTTTGTCAGGTAATTTATCGTGAAATTGTTTCATATAATCTCAGCCCCCTCATCTTTCTTCACTTTAAACAAGATGGGGGCTGCCAGTTTAGATTTTGCAGTCTCGATGAATCCTCTGGCTAAGTTGGTATCAATGTACTTCCTCAACTTGGTCATTTCCAAAGGATCATGGAGTAGATTCTGGGTTTTGGAAACTTGACCCCAGGTTCTAATTCGATGGCACAGTCAGTGGCTCGATGAGGGGGAAGGATATTACATTCCTCCTCACTAAATGCTTTGGCCAGGTCTTTATATTCCTTGGGAATCTGGGGCTCACCTGGAAGGCAGTCTGAAGCGGCTGTTGCATCTTCTGGCATTTGGCTTCTATAGTTTGGCAGTCTCTTGGAAGGAGGAACGGGGGGTAGTGGGCCAACTCCAATTATGATTTTCCAGTATCCATCCTCCCATTTAATGGTAGGGGCCCATTTGTCAAGGCAAGCAAGGCCCAATATGACAGATTCTGACATCTTTGGTGCTACTATAAATTGTATAAGTTCACGATTTCTCCCAAATTCCAATCTAACCAGTTCAGTAATTCGGGTGGCTGGGACTCCACCAATTAATGTCCCATCCACTGTTCAAACTTAATTGGGCACTTTAAGGCTTTTGTTTTTATTCCTAATTGTTCAACAATTGGAAGTCCAATTAAGCCTCTGGTACAGCCTGTATCTATTATTGATGGTACTTCTTGCTCCTCAGTCTCTGGCACTACCAGTTTCACTTTAATTGAACAAGAAGGGCTGGGTGAACTCACCGAGTCATCTTCTCTGCTAACCTCGTCGGGAGGGGCTTCTTTGGCTGGAGGTTCCTCACTCTCTTTGATGGGGAGGGAAACCTCTACTGCTTGTCTGGCAAATTGGCTGGAATCAGGGGGTTTTCTTGGAGCCCTTCTGCCTTGAGTGGCCATAGCCACACATTGTTATGTAACTGGTGCAGGGGCCAGGCACTCAGAAGCTCTATAACCTCTTTGTCCATAACAATAGCATTTAATCACCCCTGCAGGTTGAGTAGGAGGGACTTCAGTAGGCTTTGAAAGTAGATGTCTAGCCAGAGTTCTCCGAGGCAGCTTCTCTGCTGCGACCCCCTGTGGAGGGGGTGAGTTTCACTATCCAGAGCTAGGGACATGGCATACCAGTCCTGCAGTTGCTCTGGCATGCCTTAGATGCCACAAGATTTCCTGACTTCTTGATCAATGGCTTGTTTAAAATAGTGTAGAAGTGAGCGGTCTGGCCAATGGGCAAGGTTCCCTGTGACCCGTCTAAAGTTCCATACAAAGTCTTTTATGGGTCGATTATCTTACTTCATCTCTTTTATGGTGGCTTTGTTAATTAATCCTGTTAGGATCATTGAATCGGGCCCGGAGCAGCTCAACAAACCCTTCAGCATCATCTAGTTCAGCTGCTCCCTCGTTGTGCAGCTGGGCTATCCAGTCTCAAGCGCCTCCTTCATTCATCCCCTCTGAAATGGCAGATACTAAGTTGCGATCAGTTTTGTATTGTTCCCCATACTGATCTATATGGATCCAGATTTGGCTAAGGAAGTAAGCCAGTTTGCGAGGCTTACCATCGAAGGTGGTCCTAAAACGGGGTGGAGAGGGTCTTGCAGGTGGATTGGTCCCGGCAATGGACAGGGGGACTGGGAGCTCCTGCTGAAGGGAGGGGGCATGGACCAAGATGTCGTCCAGGTAAGCCTGCAGCCGCATCGGGATTGACCACAGGTGGGCTGTAAGAGCAGCCAGGATCTTGGTGAAGCTGCGGGAGGCCGATGCCAGCCCGAAGGGCATGGCACAGTGTTGCAGATGGCGACTCGCGTAGCTGAAGCGGAGGTACTTCCGATGGGCTGGTGAGATCGGGATGTGAAGATAGGAAAGTCCCCCAGATGAAGTCCCTCCAAGATAGATTTGAGGGAATTCATCTCCGATAGACCAGGTGGGTGTTGAGGGTTTTTAGATCTAGAATCGCCCTCCAGCCCCCCGAGCGTTTCGTTACCATGAACAGAATGGAATAAAACCCCTGTCTCCGTTAGTCTGGAGGAACCTCCTCCACGACCCTGATCTCTAAGAGGTGTGAGATAGCATGCTCCATGAGGCTCCTCTTGTTGTAGTGTTTGGAGACAGGGCATGGCACGAAGTGGCTTGGCGGGCTGGAGAAACTCCGAATTCAATGATATTGAGAACCTAGCCATCGGTCATTATGAGTGCCCACCGGTCTATGAAGAGGCTCAAGCGACCTCTTATGGGGGAATTGTGAAGCGAGTCATTTCTGAGAGCGGAATGGGTGATTGGCCAATCCGCGAAATGGCCGCCGTTGGGTCCCAAACTGTTTGGACCTGTCCCGAAAGGAATTCCTATCCTGCTGGCAAAATTAACTTTGCAGGTAAAACCGCTGCTGAGAAGTGCCCTCCTGAGCGTTAAGGCGGGAGGGCTGTTTGCAGTAGAAGGGGATGGCTCTTCTGTCCGCTCTCCTTGTGGAAGAAGGCAAAACCTTTCTCCTTTCTTTATCCTCAACAAGAAGTGGCTCAAGAGAGTCATCAAAAAATTTCTTTCCCATGCATGGGGCTGCAGCCAGCCGCCACTTAGCCCGTAGGTCAGCGGGCCACTGATGGAGCCATAGCAACTGTCGTGAGGTAACCGATGAGGCCAGGGCCCTAGAGGCATATTTTGCAACATTGAGCGTTGCATCCACTGAAAAGTGGGTTGCGGCTATTATCTTATTCAGGTCCTGGTGTAAGCATACCTCATTCAGAGGCAGCCGGGCCTGCAATTGCTACAGCCATAAAAGGGAGGAGCGGTTGAAAAATGAGGCTGAGGTTGCAGCCTGAATCACCCAGGCTGACGCCAGGTGAGCTTTCTTGAAGGACAGCTCAAATTTCTTGTCCTCTGGCCTTCGGAGGAATCCCGACAGATAAGGCGAAGGGAACGTGAGAGCAGCAACTGGGTTATCAACTGGAGGTACCTGCAGGAGTTGAGCGAACACAGGAGCCAGATTGTAATTACGTCGATCCATCCTACTGGGGGTGGGAAGAGAAGCCAGGCTGGCCCATTGCTTCTGGACAACGTCGGTGAACAGCGTGGGGGCTGGAATAAAGAGCTGCTCCGCCCCCGGTTCGGAAAAGAGGCCGTGGCTGCTTCCTGGTCTTGGGGTTGAGCTCTCTTGGGCTGGTTCCGACTCCTGCAGGCCTATGGTGACCTTGGCCTTATACAACAAGGACTTGAACAGCCCGTGAGGGAAAAGTCCAGTAAAGGCCGGGGTGTCAGGAAGAACCCCTTCATCGTCAGAGATCCAGTTCTCTCTGAGCCTCCTCTCTCAGAAATAAATCAGCACTTCCCCCTGAGTAAGAGGGAGATCGCTGCAGGGATCCAGTTAAACTGGCAGATGGCGAGTCATGCCATTGCCCTGAGAAGAGATTGGAGACTAACAATGCTGAACGTTGCTCCTGGATGCCAATTGCAATGCCCTTGGTGATTGCTCTGGTGATCAAGGACTGGACTGCCTCTGGTAGGTAACTCAGCTCCAGATCCGCGGGCTCAGCAACGGGCTGAGATTCGGGAGTCTTTGCCGCGATAGAGCAAGCAAAAGGGTCCCCCTTTGTACTCCGGTCTTCGTTCACCGGAAGTGCCACGTTTGGTGACAAGTCGCCAACGCCCTTAGGTGACAAAGCCCTGGGCAGAAAGCTGCCTGATGTGGCACTGGATGGTGAGAGACTGAGCTGCTTATTGATTGCGTGTCGAGATGGGCTTGCTTCTTCGCAGGTAGGGAGACTTGCCTTTCTATGGCTTTCTGCCTCCTCTCTAGATCCTTAAGCTCCACTTTGGAGGGCTGCTGGGCTTTGCGTCCTATAGCAGATTTACAGGATGCTTTCCTGCCTCCTGAGGTCGAAGTCTCAGCTCTGGCTTTCAGCCGATCTGCCATATTTGGTCACCAGGCAGAGAAACAGTGGTGGCTGTGCCGGAAATCCGGATTAGCCAGCACATGATGGAGCAGAAGTAAGCTGCTCAACGGTGGCTAATCCAGGGCACCTGGGTGTTGCCAGCTCCTGTGCACCCCTTCTCCCAGCGCTCCGCTGCAAATGAGGCCCAGGAGTCCAAAGAATGCACTGAGCAAACTGCCGGTGGCCATGCTACAGCTGATGAAGGCTCTGTAGTGAACGGCTGCACTCACGCGGCTTGTAAACGGTGTGGCAATGGCAGTAATGGCGGCAGCCATGCAGCATCTTGAAGAACATACAATGGCGGCGGCCCTTGCGGTTCATCTTGCACCAAAGCAGAGGTGGCCCAAGAGCTCTTATGAAGAGCTCACAATGGTGAGAGTGAGGGGTCAATAATGGTGGTGGTGGCCCCCGCGGCCCATCTGAGGAGCGCAGTAATGGCAACGGCCATGTGGCTGGGTTGTGGGGGCTCCACGATGGCAGCGACTCGCTCAGTTATTGGAACGGCCCGGTGGCGGCTCTCTCGGCTGTTAGTGCTGCCCATTTGGTGGCTGAAGCCACTTCTCAGTTGATCAGCGCTGGATGGGGGGAGGGGGGGAAGTGACGAGCAAGTGCTTTCCCCTAAAGACAAGGCACCTCGGATGACTTAGAGGTTCTGCAATGGTGGCGGCGGCATTTCCAGCCGAAGCTGAACTGGCCAGCAGGCTAGCACCATTAACGCAACTCAGAGAAACCTGCAATCTTGTATTCCAGATGGTCCAGGAATGGATTGAATCAGAGAAACTGCCAATGTGTCTCGTCAGATCGACTGAGTCGAAAAACTGGAGGCGACGGAGGAACAGGGAGGCATGGCAAATAAAATTATGACTCAGTCTCCAGGCAGATCCAACTGTATCAACCCATTCCTGGCCCATTCCGCAGACTATTGGGGGAACATATTAGCTTCCAAACATGCATACTGCTGTGGGGTACCTTTCTTCTAACAGTGCCATCTTGGCTTTATGGGGTCCTGGATTGGTCAAGTACCAGTCATATTGTCTGATGGGGAAGAGGAGGCAGATCTGAGGCACAATAAGGGAGAATCTCATTTCACTCTTGTCCTATGACTGTGATAGTGAACCTATGACACGTGTGCCAGAAGTGGCACGCAGAGCCCTCTCTGTGGGTACGCATGCCATCGCCAGCTGCTCTTCTGGTTTCTGGCGCTTGCATGCGCACCAGCCAGCTAGTCTTTGAGTTTCCGGGGGCCCTGCATGCGCCATTCCTATTTGGGCACTCAGTGCCAAAAAGGTTTGCCATCGCTGTCCTATGAGATGTCATACTTCCTGCCCTAACATTAAACGGGTCATATTCAACAGTGGGAAAACTGGCAGCATTAAACACACAGAATTTTTGAAATCTCATATTATGTCTACTACGGATGTTGTGCTAGTTCACAAAACTTACTGCAGCATCTCACGTGATTATAAGCTTATTTTCCCACTTTAGAATTTGATCAGTTAGTTATGATTATCAACATTTGCCTATATTTGAGTGACTTGAGAATTTGCCCCTCTCTTTCTTGTGTTCATATTAAAAGGGAGGGGGAGTCTGCTACCCATATGTTCTCCCCTGTCGCATTACACCATTGTTGGTACAGCATTGCCTATGGGTAAAATTGCCACCCCTCATGACACCCATTAGGCTCCACAGAATTATTATTATTATTTTTTGTTTAATGATTTAATTTTAAAAAGCAAATGGGACATAGTGATGCTGGAAAGAAATGATGAGCTTAATGTAACATCTTTAATTCTGACCATGCCTCCTCTCTGCATTCTCAAAAAATAATAATAAAAATAAAGGTAGGTTGAGACCAACGTTTTATCTAACAGTGTGCCTCTGGTCCTCTTTTCTCACAACAAATGAGTCTGCAGCTCAAGAATGCCACATGGAAAATTAGAAGAGAAACTGTATAAAGTGGTGCCTGATTCATGAATGCTTTGCCATGATAGCCATCTCTATCATGGCAGCTCTTTTGCTCTCAAAATATCAAAGGATTCCATTGCCTCCACCACCACCAGCAGAGATTTGTCTGAAGGGTTTAGAATTGACGTTGTTTACCTGAACGTCCCATTTCACCTTGTTGCGAGGACATTCTGACTCCTGGGTAACTCCGCTATCCATTTGAGGAGGCTGAGTGTCAATCTTCTCCCTCCTTAGCTGGATACGCCCACTTCCTGCTTCCTCTCCCCAGTCTTTTCACAAAGAAAGTTGCTCCAAAGGCGAAAGGAACCACAAACACACCGAGGAGACAGCTATGGAGGGAGACAAAAGAAAAAAACCCCACCCAACCCAGGACAGGCGAAAATAGGGTGGGACAGAACGTCCTCGCAACAAGGTGAAATGGGACGTTCAAGTAAACAACGTCAAATTTCCACCTTGTTGCTCAGACATTCTGACTCCTGGGACATACCAAAGCGGAACAAACGGGAGGGAATTCAGCCTAGTCCTGGCTCTGGTGGGAAATTACTGACTGCAAAACTCTCCTGCCAAAGGCAGCATCCGCCGACGCGAAGGCATCAAGACGGTAGTGACGTACAAAAGAGGAAAGGGAAGACCACATGGCAGCCCGGCAAATATCATCCACTGAAGCCTGCGTGGCCCAGGCGGCCGAAGTGGCCGCGCTGCGAGTCGAGTGGGGCAGAATCCCCCCAGGAACCTGCCTACCCTTTAGCTCATAGGCCTTTGAAATGCAGGCCTTGAGCCATCTCCCCACTGTGGCTGATGAAACCTTCTGACCCAGAGAAGATGGGAGAAATGAAACCAGCAAGGCCTCAGTCCTTCGAAAGGGTGCCGTCCTCTTAATGTAGAGGCGCAAGGCCCTACGCACATCCAGTGTGTGCCAGCGTCGTTCAGAAGGATTCCGGGGGTCAGGACAGAAATCAGGAAGGACAGTTTCTTGAGCTCTGTGAAAGGGGGTATTGACTTTGGGCAAAAAGGCAGGATCCAGGCGAAGAATAACACGGTCCTGTCGAAAAAGGCAGAGATCACTCCTAATGGACAAGGCCGCGATCTCAGAAACTCGCCGGGCCGACGTGATGGCCAAAAGAAATGCCATTTTGAATGTCAAATAACGAAGCCCCACGGAGTCCAGAGGCTCAAAGAGAGAGTCAGTCAAGGCCTGAAGAACAAGATAGGTCCCACGTAGGAAAACGACGAATCCGAGGTGGGCGTAAGTTCGTAGCCCCTTGTAGAAAAGACCGGACACTCGGGTCCTGGGATAAAGGTTGATTAGCGTCCCCGGAGATCACCGTAGCCAGTGCCGCCACTTGACGTCTGAGGGTCGCCGGAGTTAGACCCTTGGCAAACCCGGAATGAAGAAAACTGAGAACATCTGGAACTGACGCAGATGTAGGATCAACGAGGTGAGATACGCACCAGCAGGCGAAAGCATTCCAAGAGGCATTATAGATATGTACTGTGGACGGACGGCGGGCAGCCTGAATGATAGAGATGACATCTGCGGTGAAATTTCGGCGCAACAGCTTCACCTTTCAAATGCCACACGGTATACTGGAGCCATCCTGGATCTGGGTGCCAAACCTCGCCTTGGAGAAGGACCACCTACTCTTGTGGAATCCTCCACAGCGCCTCTATGGAAAGAGCCCTGAGATCCGCGAACCACTCTCGGCGAGGCCAGTATGGAGCCACGAGAAGTACTTCTGCCACCTCTCTGATCAACTTCCAAATCACCTTGGTCAAAATCGGGAAGGGAGGAAGCGCGTACAGCAGACCTCCTGGCCAAGGCGACCTGAGCGCATCATGGACTTCTGCGGTCAAGGAAGGGAAGCGGGAGAAGAACCAGGGCAACTGGGCGTTCCAAGGTGAACAGATCCACCAGAGGACAGCCAAACCTCATCGAAAGAACCTGGAATAGGTGAGGATCCAGTTGCCACTCGGCCTGGTCCAGCAGATCCCTGCTGAGCCAGTCCGCCTGCCGGTTGATCACGCCGTCTATGTGTTCTGCTGTCACTGATAGTACATGTTTCTCTGCCCAAAGAAGCAAATGCTCCGCCTCCAACATCAGGGCCCAGGACCAAGTCCCCCCTTGCTTGTTGATATGGGCCTTGGTCACCATGTTGTCTGTTAAGACAAGAATGTGACGATTGGCCACCTGAGATGAAAAGTGAACCAGAGACAGACTGACTGCTCTGAGCTCTAGCCAATTTATGTTGTGTCTCTGCTCCTGAGCGGACCACAGCCCTTGGGCTGGTTGATCGAGAAGATGGGCTCCCCAACCGCGGAGACTCGCGTCCGTCGTGAGGACAAGCCGGTCTGGTTCCAAAAAGGTGGACTCTTGGCGGAGAGCAGGCGACAGCCACCAACGAAGAGCCAGTCTAACCGATGCAGGAACCGCCACTCTGGTCAGAGACTCCGCCCGTCCCTGTCTCTGAAAGGGAAGGAGGAACCATTGAAGGCGACGTAGATGTAGATGGGCCCAAGGCACAATGTTGATGCTGGAAATCAATTTGCCTAACAGCTGCGACAGATGGAGCAGCGAGACCCTCTTCTGATGTAGCAACTGCGTCACCAGAGGGCGAATGTCGTTTTGCCGATTGGGAGATAGGTAAACCCGACACTGATCCGAGTCGATCAGTGCTCCGAGATGGATAATGCGTCTCGTTGGAACTAGATAAGATTTCTCCATGTTCAGAGTAAATCCGTGGTCCTGCAACACTTGAAGAACTACCTGTCTGTCGTGGTCTGCCTGAGCCAGGGAAGAGGACAGGATCAGTATGTCGTCCAAGTAGCAAGCAAGTCGAACTGGGACCTCTCGAAGAGATGCCGCCAGCGCTGCCAAGATTTTTGTGAACGAGCGCGGCGCAGAAGAAAGGCCAAAGGGCATTGCTCGATACTGAAAGTGGTTGTTCCCGAAGCCAAACCTCAAAAACCTTCTGTGATCTGGCCGGATAGGAACGTGAAGGTAAGCCTCTTTTAGGTCCACCGATTGCATGAGATCGTGCGGGCGGATGCATCCCAGCAGGGACCTGAGCGAATGCATCTTGAAACGCCTGTAAAGAATATATCGGTTGAGACAACGTAAGTTGAGTATCCCACGGCAGCCGCTGGAATTCTTCGGAACTAGAAACAGGGTGGAATAGAAGCCTCTTCCAATCTCCACCAGGGGCACTCTCTCTACTGCCTGTATTTGAAGGAGGTGTTGTATTTCGAGAAGCAACAAGGCCCGCTTGGTGGGTTGGGAAGGCCACAGACAAACCAGGAAAAAGTCCTTGGGAAGAGTTGTGAATTCCAAGGCAAGTCCTTCGAAAACAGTGTGAACCAGCCAGGCGTCGGAAGTGGTGAATTCCCAAGTATGAGTAAACGCCTGGAGTTTGCCCCCGATGGGAAGAGTCGGCGGTGAGTCACTTATCCCGTCTGGGGAAGCGGGAAGCCGCACCTCGGAAGGGGCGTCTGAAAGACGACTGACGCCAGCCCCAGTCCCGAAAGGATGATCGATCTGAAGGCGCTCGGTAGGATGACTGAAAGGCTGGACGATAGTAAAAGGCCCCACTGAAGCCTTGGTCCCCCCGAAAGGGCTGCTGACCATAAGGAGAGAAGCGACCTTCCTGGCGACGAGACAACGTGGGCAAAACCTTTTTCTTACCTCTGTTCTCAACAAGAACGGAATCTAGTGAGGTTCCAAACAAGGCGGAACCCTTGTAAGGCGCCGCAGTAAGACGCCATTTGGATTTTGAATCAGCCTTCCAATTACGCAGCCACAGGAGGCGTCTGGACGCGACCGTAGATGCCATGGCTCTAGAAACGAATCTGGCTGCGTCCAAGGACGCATCCGCTGAATACTCCGCCGCCATCAGTTTTCCCAGATCTTGCTGTATACGGGCATCCTCCAGAAGCAGTCTGTCTTTCAGCTGACGCAGCCACACCAAGGAGGCGCGAGTGAAAAAAGAAGAAGAGGTAGAAGCCAGAATGGCCCAGGCAGCCGCCTGGTGAGTTTTGCGGAAGGACATTTCCGCTCTCTTGTCTTCGAACTTAAGACCATCCCCAGCTTCACCCACAACAATCGCCGACGAAGTAAGACTGGCGACTGGATCGTCAACTGCAGGCAATTGGGGAAGAGCATCCAGTTCCGGAGAGGAACAATACAGACGGCGATCAAAGGCATTCGGACCAGACAACGAAGTTGGATGTTCCCAGGGCTTCTGGACAACCTGAGAAAAAAGCTCTGGACAAGGGATGAAATCGTGATCAGGTGTCTGCACGCGGAACAAGCCTGAAGAAGAAGGCTGTTGAGACTGGGAGGAAGACGTAGCCAAAGACGAATCCATATTCGTAGCCACCTTGGCCTTTTGTAAAAGGGATTTAAACAACGATGGTTTGAAGAGGCCCGGAAAGGCAGGAGCCTCCTGCACCTCTGCCTCATCGTCAGACAACGGAACATCCTCCCACAATTCCTCTTCGGGGGTAGGCTCAGGTGCCAAATCACAAACAGCAGTAGAAGGATGCCTGGAAGAACTGGGTATGCGACCCTGGGCGAACATGGCACACTCTGGAGGTAACAAACAACCTGTTTGTTGAAGGCCAGCTTGAAAAATACGAATCATTGCCTGAGACATCATGGCGTTGAAATCTGGGAATTGGCCGGAAAACCCTCCCCCATCAGAGCGGAGCCCCGCTACATTGGGAGTAAAAGTAGCCTCTGGAACAGGTCTACTCCTGAGAGAAGCCTGGCTATCTACGCTAGCAGAGCGTGACCTCATAGACAAATTAACTGGGGCAGCTGAGACCAAAACCTGCCCTTGTTGCCCCACTTGGGGTGCCCCATGAGAAGCCTCCAGAGATTCCATCTCGAGGGCAAATTCTTCCTGCGCCTGAATGACCTCCCCCTGGGGGTCCTGCTCCTGCTCCTGCTCCTGCTCCTGCTCCTGCTCCTGCACTGAACTGGAGTGCTTTTGCGCTTTGGAGAACTGTTTCTCCAGGGCAGCGTGTCTGCGTAAAGCATCTCTATCCTGAGCAGATGGCGCCTTTGAAGCCTTGGTGGTCTTGGCCTTTTTACCCCTTGCAGCCCTGGTGGTAAGAGCAGGAGGGGGGAAGAAGGTTGCTCCAAATCAGAGGAAAGTTCTACCTCCGCCGTTGCAAAAAAGGGGTCCTCAATTTTGAAAATTAATAATAAGAATATATT
>WNWU01000042.1:4587992-4611981 GCA_012654045.1 Ptyas mucosa | reverse complement strand
ATATATATATATATACACACACACACACACACATACATACATACATACATATAAGGAATTAATCAATTGAAATATTAAATAACAACTAATTAATGGATCTTTTTTTTAAACAATGAAATCAGAAAAAACGAATTGTAATTAATAATCAATGAAAGGCAATGAATTACTTCTTAATCCAAGTAAAAATCAATTAGAATTCACTTCCCTTATCCAAGCAGCAGATCCACCGAAGGCAAGCGAGGTGTTAATGGACAGTGTCCAGCACCTGCAGGGCCGCTGGCAGCCTTGGAAACCTAAGCCCAGGCTGCCGCTCCAGGCCTGATATCCGATGGCGGCAAACAAGCGAAACAGCGCTGAGGATTTTTGGCGCCAATTGCAACCGTCCCAGCCAATGCTCTGCAGCGCCCCCGGCTGCGGTTTGAGCAAGAAGGCAATGCCGCCGCTCGATCATCAAAAGGCCAACCGGCTCAGATCGCCGCAAAACAGCTGAGGGGAACTGCGAGATAAACGAAAGGTGGCTAAATAACTCAGGAAAAGCTGTGGCGGCGCTGAGCAATGGTGGTAAGCAGCGGGGGTTGGAATCAAACCGCAGAGCGGCTGAGGACCACCCCCGCAGCGTTCGGAGCCCCGAAACGCTAAACAAGGCAAAAAAACACCTAAACTCACAGTCCCCAGTAAGAAAACCAATTGAAGAACAAAAAAACAGCAATTTAGAAAAATACCAAATAGTAAAGTTTGTAGCCAAACGGACACTCAAGCCTTCACAGAACGGCTGAGTGAAAAGACTGGGGAAAGGAAGCAGGAAGTGGGCGTATCCAGCTAAGGAGGGAGAAGATTGACACTCAGCCTCCTCAAATGGATAGTGGAGTTACCCAGGAGTCAGAATGTCTGAGCAACAAGGTGGAAATTCCCCTCTTCTCACATACCGTATTTTTCTAAGTATAAGACGCACCAGAGTATAAGATGCACCTTAATTTTGGGGGAGGAAAAGAAGAAAAAAAGAATTCTGCCTCTGCCTACCAGCATCAAGATCATCCATGTCCTCACTTCCACTTGATTTTGATAACGAGTAGCACAGATCTTTTTACCAGTTTAAAACAAACTCTATCACACTACGTGCATTTAACTGGAATGAGTGGGGTGGGGGATGATTTTCATGGGGGTAGAAGAGGGATTTGGCACCGAAGGCTCTGCTCCCGAGATGCCCCCGTCTTCCTACCTATAGCCATAGGCGTTGAAAGCCTGGCTTTCTTCCTTCTTTGGCCTGGATTACGGTACCTTTCTATTTTGTAGGAAGCGCGGCTTTCTTTCCCAGTTACTCAGAGGCTTTGGTTTAAGGTGGCGCTGCTTTATGCCGCCCTCCTCCTCCTCCTGCAAGCAAGAGGTGCCTCAGAGACTCAGCTGGGGAAAGAGGGCATTGATTACCAGTACTGAGAACTTCTTTTCAGAAAACTTATTGGGGAGCTCCTGCAATCCGCAAGGCCTACTCGCTTTCCCCCCAAGAGGCCCCTCGGATGCTGTGGGGGGAGGGTCGGAGCACAGCCTGAGGAACAAAACTCTTCGGGACGGTCTGGGGGGGGGGAATCTATCTGGCAGCTTCACCAAACAAATTCGCACCTGGTCACCCCTCTGGCCTCCCAGCGGGCAGCTCAGGGCAGACAATGGTCACAATGACTTCACTCCCCAGCAATGTGAGGAGCCGCCGCCGCCACTACCTAAGCCGTCTCCGCACCCAGAAGCCGACTGGGAGCCCCTAAACTGAAATATCCCTCCTTTCCAGCTACCGCTGCCCATTGGTCAGATTCCCCAATGCAATTCTCAGAGCCGCATTTCAGTTAGCGGCCAGTTCCCCTGCAATGTGCAGCAGGGAACCGGGAACCGTTTTGAATTTGGGGAGGGGTTTGTAGTGCTGCTGCCTGAAAATGCTTTCCTTCCCGTTGCACATTGTAGAGCCACGCATCCTCGTCCTCCTTCTCAGCAGACTCACCTTCTCTTTCCTCCTGACCAGATCCGCCGCCCGAAACGCAATGCACTTTTTTTGCCTCTGCATACCCCATGTTTTGAATCAGGAAGTGAATTGCAGGTCTGCCGCCCGAAAATGCTTTCCTTTGGAATCAGGATAGATTCCAAAGACAGCTTTCCTTCCCAATTCCAAAGGAAAGCATTTTCAGGCAGCAGACCTGCAATCCCCGATTTCAAACATGGGGTGTGCAGAGGCAAAAAAAGTACATCACGTTTCAGGCGAAATGCAGAAACAAAGTCTGCATTTCCCACTACCACAGACCAACAACTTTTTAAACTTGGACATTTTTTGTCATTGGTAATAGAACTGCTCCTCATAAAGCAACAAATGAATTTTGGCTGCACATGCTATTCTCCTGCTGATACATCACTGCTTTGTAACCAGTCCAACATATTCAATTATAATGTTATCAGAGCAGACTTAAGGCAAACTGAATGCCAGACTGAACACCCAAACATGCAGTCAGAATAATATCCTTAAGTTATATACTTTTTTAAAAAAATCAACAATCTGGCATCTCCAATTGTTTTTATCATCTTTATATTAACAAAAAAAGGTTCATGTATTCTACAAAGTGAGACTGAGCATTCCTTAGGCATTATAAAATGCTGAGAAATTAACTTACCTTTTCCAATTCTCTTGGTATTCGCATGCATGTATACACTCTCTCTCTCCGTTCTGTGTACTTGGCTTCATTGTGTTCAAGGAAGTAACCTCTTGTTAGCTCTGCATTGATAAACCTCAGTAGAGAAAGATCTGCATTGAAAGAAAACCTCTTTTTAAAAACATTGAATTATGTAGCATTTCTTTTCTCATTTTTTCTTAGCTGCCGTAGTGAACTACTTTAAATTAATCTATGTGAGGTAATCTATTAAACTGGCTGGGAGTTTAAGTCCACAAGTCTTAAAGTTACAAAGTTTAAAGACCCCTGATGTAGGCCAATACACAAGTGACAGCATCATTTTAAATCTTACTATCTTTCCTAGTGTTTCTTACATGTCATCAGCATGCATCAGTGTCCCATCTACAACTCCACAGTGACAATATCTAGAATATAGCTCTTTACTATTTGTTGCTGCCTTCTGTTCCACCCATGAATTCTTCTCCTAATGTCAACGGATTTGCCCCAATCTTATTCAGTTCCACGAATGTCCAAACTGAGTTGAACAAACTCCTGACAGGAATCCCAGAGACCTTGCGCTACCAGTCCCCTATTCATTCTACTGGACGAAATGAGCCTTGCTGACCTATAACCTAAGCCAGCAGGATTCTTCTTACTAGGGTTGCTGTTTAGCACTATTGTTTCCCTGCCTTTATTTAAAGACATGTAAAGACCCAAAAGTTTTCAGAAGCAATTCGAATTCAGAGGTTAAGGAAATAAATAATAGGTTTAAATCTGGAGATTAAGGATGAAAGTGATAAACTATAATTATGAACAGAAGGGAGAAGGGATAATAAGGAAGCTTGACAGGTTAGAGCTGGTGAATCTATGGCACATGTGCCACAGACGCCACAGCGCCCTTGTTGTGGTCCGCCAGCAGCCTACGGAGCTGGCAGTGGAGTCGGACAGCGATGAGGCTGAGGAAGAACATGGGCCAGTCCTGGAGGCTGGGGAAGGCCTGGATGAGGGATCTGCATCAGAGGCAGAGATGGGGCCAGGGCCATCGGGGAGTGATGTGCGGACTTTGGAGCCTCCAGAGGCTGACAGTAGAGAGGCAGAGGAACAGGAGGAGCTTGTTACTAGTACACGTATGAGAAGAGCTGCCAGAAGGCAGAAGCAGATAAAGTAGAGAGGACTCGGGAGTAGGGCCAAGAGATGATTGGCCCCTCCCATAAGGCTTAAAAGACCAGCAACGGCTCTTGGCCTCTTTGCTAGAAAACAATGTTGAGAGAATTGCTTCTTGTTTCACTATATTCATTTCTTGTCGGCGTCTTCTGCTTCTGAACTTTTGCCAAGAAAAGCCTTTGGCAGTTTGCCTAATTATCCCAAGGTTGGTGATAAATTGAGGAATGGTGTTTTGAAGAATTTGCTTTAATTTAGTTTGGACTACGCTGAGAATGAGTTAATTCTTAGCTGTTCTAATAAAATCTGTTTTTGAACTGTTTGTATTTAATACTAACTACTTGGCCCTGGGTCACAACAGCCCTCTCTGTGGGCACGCTAGCCATCGATCCAGTTCAGCTCTGCTGTGCATGTGTGCGCGCTTCCCACCAGCCAGCTGGTCATCGGGTCTCTGCTGCGCATGAGCGGGGGCATGCGGGGGGCCCGCGCGCACATGCGCAGGGGCAGAGCACGTGTGGGGGTTGTGCACGCATGCACAAGGGCTGGGCACATGCAGGGGAGGTGCATGCATGCGTGGGGGGTGGGGCATATGGGGGACTGTGTGCTGGGAACCTGTGCGCATTGCATTATGGGGGTTCGGGCATGAATGCTTTGGGCACTCAGTCCGGAAAAGATTAGCCATCACTGGGTTAGATAAATGAGCTCAAAACAATGGAATGAAATTTAATAGAGACTAATGCAAAATACTTTATTTGGGGGGGAGGTCAGGTGTACAATTTAAAAGTATATATGTATGAAGAGAGATCCCTGCACAAGATTAAGCCTTCCACAGAACTTCATATTGTTTTGTAATGGAGATAGAGATTTTTTTTATGTTTGATATCCTTGGCCTGACTTGTTCACTATTTTTTGCAATGCATGCAGACAGTAGTGGTGATAGTGAGTCTCTTTGAAAGATTCCTCTCTTATTCCTGAATTAACATTGGAACAGAGGGAGCGGCTGAATCAACCTATAACTTCTGATGAGATTATGGCGGCTATTAAACAGTTAAAAATAGGTAAAGCTCCGGGAACAGATGGATTAACAGCTGCTTATTATAAGAATTTTCAATTTAAAATGGTAGAACCGCTTAGAGTTTTATTTTGTAAAATTCAATTAGGTGGAGGAGTTCCACCTTCATGGAGAACAGCTTTTGTGTCACTGGTCCCAAAAGAAGATCAAAACTGTATTAAACCAGAAAATTTTAGGCCAATCTCACTTTTGAATATTGATTATAAAGTTTTTGCTACGGTATTAGCAAATAGATTAATGCCAGTTATGCAACAAATAGTTCATAATGACCAATCAGGGTTTATAAAAGGGAGACAAATGAAATATAATGTTAGACAAATGGTAAATTTAATGGAATATTTGGAAAAAAACAACTAAGTCCCTGCAGCGTTTGCATTTTTGGATGCAGAGAAAGCATTTGATCGATTGAATTGGCAATTTTTGTTTAAGATAATAGAAAAAAATTAATTTTGGAGATTATTTTGCACAATCAATTAGGGCAATATATCAGGAGTAAACTGCAAAAATAGTAGTTAATGGAGGCCTAACAGAGGTTTTTAAAATTGAGAAAGGAACAAGACAGGGTTGTCCCTTGTCTCCATTGTTGTTTATTTTGACTTTAGAAGTTTTGTTGAATAAGATACGTGAGTCGAACAAATTAAGGGGAATTGTAATTAGACAGCAAGATTATAGACTAAGAGCGTTTGCAGATGACTTGGTTATTACTTTATCTCAACCTATTGAATCGGTCTCATATATGTTGGATATTTTATCTCAATACAGTAACGTATCTGGATTCAAGGTAAATCAACATAAAACAAAGGTGATAACTAAAAATATGTCCATAAATCAACGAGAAGAATTAGGTAGAATAACGGGGTTCAAAATAGTTTAAAAAGTTAAATATTTAGAAGTATACATTGCAGCCTCAAACACGAAATTATTCAAAAACAATTATGAAGTTCTTTGGCAAAAAGTCCAGAGAGAAATGGAAACTTGGAAGAAGTTACAGTTATCCTTATTGGGAAGGATAGCAGCAATAAAAATGAATGTATTACCCAGGTTTTTATTTTTGTTTCAAATGATACCAGTGCTTAAGAAAGATGGAAATCTGATGGAGTGGCAGAAAGGGGTTAATACATTTATCTGGGATGGTAAAAAACCAAGAATAAAAATGAAAATTATACAGGATGTACGTGAGAGAGGAGGTCTTAAAATGCCAAATTTAAGATTGTATTATGAGGCAGCTGTTTTATCACAAATTAGTCATTGGTTTAATTTAACTGAAGAGAGAATTTTAAATATAGAAGGCTATGATTTGCTATATGGATGGCATGCTTACTTGTTATATGAAAAAAAGTGGATAAGTTATTTAAAGCTCATATACTTAGAAATGCTCTGTTGAGGATGTGGAAAAAGTATCAGTATAAGTTAAATTATAGAATACCAATATGGGCAAATCCTAGACATGCAATAGAAAACGTAAGTGAAGAACAAAAACAGGAGGTGATTACTTATAAAGAACTTCTTTTTATGGAAAGGGGTAAACTGCAACTGAAATCTTTAGAGGACCTGAAAGGTGAAGGGATAATCTTTACTTGGTTTCAGTATGGTCAACTTCAAGCTAGATGGAGAGAAGATCAAAAAACTGGCGTTATGCAAAATGAGGAGAATTTGGTAAAACAGATTAGAGATCAAAGTCAAATGCATATTAAAAGATTGTAAAATGCATTATTGGAAATAGATTCAGAAACGGAATTGGTAAAAGATTGTATGATAAAATGGGCACAAAACTTTCAGGAACCGGTGATGATGGAAACATGGGAAAAAAATTAGGTTAGAAATGTTAAATTTACACAAGCACAAAACCTAAGAGAAAATTTTTACAAAATGTTTTATAGATGGCATTTAGATCCCAAAAAATTATCATGTATGCATCCAAACTTGCAAGCTAAATGTTGGAGATGTGATTGTGATGATGCTACTTATTTTCATATATGGTGGACTTGTAAGAAAATCAAAGCATTTTGGATAAAAATTTGGTGGGTGATGCAGAATGTTTTGAAAAAAAGGTTGGAATTTACTCCGCAATTGTTCTTATTGGGTATTACAACAGGCTGTACATTGATAGAGACTAAATTGATTTTAAACCTTATATCGGCAGCTAGGCTGCTGGTTGCGCAATACTGGAAGAAGGACTGTTTGCCTACTACTGATGAATGGATACTGAAAGTTATGAATTTGGCGGAAATGGCAAAAATTTCAGCTTACCAGAAGGACTATACGCAAGAGAGATATGTATTGGAGTGGAGAAAATGGGTTGCTTATACTCAGAACAAATATCAGACAAGAAAATTTCAAATAGCTTATGAATGAATGTTAACTCTAGATGTATTACCGTACATACTCGAATATAAGCCGAGTTTTTCAGCACCTTTTTCAGGCTGAAAAGCCCCCCTCGGCTTATATTGGAGTGACAAAAAAAATGCCTTTTTAAAAGAAAACAAATGAGTAGACCCGTGTCTGCAAAAATAGAAAAAACAGCCCCTTTCAGCTGTTATAGGTTATATTACCATAAGTTAGGTTAATTACCATAAGTTGATTTGAACAGCCTCCCGACTCTCAGCTGATTTGCTCTCAGCTGTTTTGGGCAGAGGTTTTTTTCTAGCTGCAAAGAGTGCTGCTGGAGCACTTTTTTTTTCTCCTTGTGCAATTCAAGCTGAAAATGAAACCGAAACTAAAGCAGGTTGTTGGCTGTGCTGTTTGCTTGCAACGTTGGAAAGACAGATTTTTTTTCTTTTTCCTCATCAAAAAAGGTATGTGCAAACAATGGGAAATTTATGGCAAATGGCAAAAGAGGAGAGTTCAAGATTTTAAAACAAAAGAAAAAAAAGCTCTATTTAACTAGGGAATTGTAATAATTGAGATATTATTAATTGTATATTGTGTTGAAAGCAGAAATGGTTAAGTTGTGGCTTGGAAGAATATATGGGGGAAATTATTTGGTTTATTATTATTGGTAAATATAATTACCGGTAATTGATTTGTAAGAAATTGGATTGCATGGAAATAATTGGAATATTCATGTTCATATTGATTAATATACAAAAAAGAGTTATATAACTAATTGATTTATATTAAAATGTTGAATTCGTATTAAACAACTGTATTACATAATTAACCAATGTGAGAATGTATATAAAAATAGATGACAATGGGAAGGGGTATAATATAGAATAGAAGGGAAAAATTGAATTTGATTAAGATTAGAGATGAGGATGAAAGGTAATATTGGTTTTTTAAAAAAATAGATGAGGAATAAATATGGCAAAAAGGAAATATAGAAATTGTAAATTTAAGTGAAATGACTAAACACTGTTTAAATTTGTGAACTGGCCAAATACTCTGTTCAAAGAAAATACCTTGTATGTTTGTATGTGTGTTTCTAATTATTGCTATTTATTCATATTTGTTCTCTTTTATTCTTTAAAATTTAACAATTCATTCTTTATCTTGATATCTTTATATTTGTTTGGGGTTGGTTTTCTTCCCTTTCATCTTTTTTATTGTACAGCAATCTTTCTCCTCAAACCTACCACCTCTCTCTTTGAGAAAGGGGGGGAGAAAGAGAATGAGAGAGAGAATGGCAGAGAGAGAGAGAGAAAGAGGGGGAGAGAGAAAGAATGAGAAAGAGAGGGGGAGAGAGAAATGGTGATAAGATAGGGCAAAAACGTAAAATGTGAGGACAGTCGTAAGTTCGAGGACTGGTCACAAGTGTGAGGACCAGTCAAAAATTACTTTTTCCGCCCTCTGTGTAGTCCATATGCAGAAAAGGACTACCCAGAGGGCTGAAAAAAGTGATTTCTGACAGGTCCTCGCACTTTTGACCAGTCTTTTTTTTATTTTGAAATTTACCAGTAGCCGCTGCATTTCCCACTCCCGGCTTATACTCAAGTCAATAAGTTTTCCCAGTTTTTTGTGGTAAAATTGGGGGCCTCGGCTTATATTCAGGTCGGCTTATATTAGAGTATATACGGTATGTTACCTTTAGCGGGGTTAGGGTCCTATGGGGGGATTTGTTAATTTAATTAAAGTTAGGTTAATTTAGCTTATGATTGTTAGTTGAAATACCCTGTATTTTGCTCTGGGAAGTCGGGGGTGGGGTGGGAAGGGGGGTAGGGGAGGTTGGGGGGGAAGGGGGATATATTGAGGGATGAAAATATTTCTTGTATAAAACTTTTTCAATAAAAAAAAGAAAGATTCCTCTCTTGATATTAACCTCTCCTATTCTATTACTATTTTTTTTATTGAAAAAGTTTTTAAAAGTTTTACAAAAATTCCCCCCCCTTCCCCAACCATCCCCCCCCCCCGACTTCCCAGAGCAAATACAGGATATAAAATACAACTTAATAAAAACAGCTAAGAAAACTATCTATAAATTCAACTCCATCTCACACTTCTCATAATCTCATAAGCATAAAACAGTTACAAGAAAAGAAAGCAAATCCTTTCTTCTTTTTCCATCTAATTTTACACAATTAATATCCATTTATAACTGAAGCAATTAGTATAACAGTTCAATATTACATAATCCAACCTATCGTTACACAATTTAACCAATACATACTTAGCAAGTTATTAACTCCATGCAATCTAACAAAATATTTTATAAATCCCTAAATTTAAAGTAAAATATTATATAAACCCTTCTGTCCTCCACTTTTACACCATTAAGGTCCAGTTATAATTAAAACACTTTAAAGAAAACATTTTCTAACTAAAAAACAATAATCAAACTTCTTATTAGTTTAACAATACATATTAGCAAATCGTCTAAAAACATTATTTAATAGCTATATCAAGCATTTAAACCTTCTTTATACTAGATTAAACCAGTTCTTGATCTTCTTGATAGTTCACGTCTTCCAACAGTATTTAAGATGTCTTCATTTACGTCTACACACCTAGATAAAAAATACTTCTTTATATAAACCCCCCCGAGTGACTTTATATTTGTATATCAAATAATATCCGTCAAATCCAGCCAAAAACGAAATTGTTAAATCCATCAGTCGTATTAGGGAAACCACCAGGTCAGCTGCAATTGCCCTAGGCCCATAGTCCTTTTGCCTTGTAAATATTACCTTCAAACAAAAAGCTCCAATTTGCTATATTCAATAAGACTTCTACAGTTACAATTAAGTCCAGTTCTGTTACAGCCTTTAATAGAATGTTCCAAATCACTCAGGCCAAGGCTTGCTTCACAACCCAAAATACCAGCATTGCAGTGATCTGTTTATTCTTCTCAAAATATTCCATTACAACTATAGATTGCCTCTCATTGTCGCTCATCACTTAGATAGCTGGCATTAAACTGTTGGTTGTTTGCTTCCAAAAATTCAAAGTCTTTAAACACTTAGGCAATACTTTTTAAGGACCATCATCTCACCAAGAAGAGTTATTTTCCTCGTCTCCAGTCTCTCTTCCTGACTTTTTTTTTACGAACTCTTTTCTTCACTCTAATTCCTCTGCCTTTTTTAACTCCAATGTAATCTTGAGTTTTTTGAAGTTGTTGTATACTACAAAATTTTTGCAAAACTGTAGCTTCCTCTGAAGATCACTCTTTAACTGCAGATAGAACTTTATAAAAAAAAATTTGTGTAGCCAAAATCTCAACAGCTCTCAAAAATTCTTGCTCCTTATTCTGCAAAGCCTCCATTTTACTTTCCAAAAACACTGTAGGCTGTTCTATTTTTTTTTCTCCCAGCTCTTCCTTCAACACCTCACTACTAGATTGCAACTCAGTATTTACATCTGTTTCATTGTTTCCAGCTTGATAAGCTTGAAAAAAAGTATCATTTTTTTCCAGTAGAGCAGAGGTAATTGAGTTCAAAGCTTCTTCAAAATCAGACCATATATGAGGGTTAATTAACCCTTCCTTGTTTTCAAAAAAACCAGCCATCTTACCCCCCTTCTTCTTTCCCTTCCAAGAGGACAGGAAAAAAAAGAAAAAAGAATATCAGAAAGAAAAAAAATCCTTGCAGTTTGTAGTTTATATTGCTGCTTCAATTATTACAATTATTTCTTTCCTTGATTAATCCACTTTTCAAGATAGAGTCTTACGTTTCAAACAGGGACATTAATAATTACTTTTAACTTTCACTTCTTCACGCCCCGTTGAAACTCAAACGCCATCTTGCTTTCTCTTTCCCCCCATAAAGAAAATTTTTTAGAAAGAAGGTAAATCCTTGGAGTTAAGAAAAAAAATACTTGCTGTTTTCATTCTTGCTGCTTGTGCTCCGCCAGCTCGAGTCAAAGATATTTATTTAAAGTTGGTTGCTGGGATGGCCGCGACATCTGGCTCTGCATAAGCAGAGACATCCAGGGTCCAGAGTACTGACAGGCTTAACGGGGAGCTCTCATCTTCGAGCACCGGATTATAAGTAAAATCCAGTGCTCTTAGGGAGCTCTACCCCACCCGTCTACTCACTTTTCTCCCTCATACCGGGGGGAAAGTTTCCAAACCGCAAGACAGCTGATTGTTACTGTTCTTGCGGTTCTACGGATTCCTGGGTCGGCGCTTCAAAAGAAGCGTCTAGCGATGTCGGCGGTCCCGATGTCTATTACTATTGATCAGCTTCCATTGTGCCATTGATCTTCTCATGATCAACTATTTTTAATAATATATAATTATTTAATAGTATTTAATTAATAATTCATTGTTTAGTAGCATATTAAGTATATTATTAACTACAGTTTATCACAAGCTGACAATAAATCAACAAAAACTCATAGAGCATATTTTTAGTTTTTGATGTTTTGTGAAGTAGTTTCTTTTTGTTGTTGTACATTGCCAGGAGTCCTCCAAAATTGGGACATCGTTAAATCAAATATTTATGTATTAGGCAAGAGTAAGCCAGAAATTCACATGCTGAATCCATGATCACGTTGAAATGGCTTCATACATTGAGTTACATCATTCCATCTCTTCTTTGCATGAATTGGCAAAAAAGCCATAAATTATATGTTCCTTTATATTTAATATGGGAGACTGTGGTTTAACCAATTTGGATCAAGCAGGCTATAAAGCCATGGTTTAAAATTAATGAGAAAAGCTGTATTTTAAAGTTCCAAATCCACTTGCCTAGAAATTAATCTAATATTTGTCAAAAAAAATTACAATCCTGCACATACAGACACTACAAATTACTAAATGTTGAAGAGCAACTTTGTGATTGTGACTTGTACTCTGGAACTATTACAGAGTAAAAACAGGTTCAAATATTTGCACAAGTTTCTAAACTGCAGTTTTATTAACAAAATGTACACAAGCAATGCAATAAAGAAGGTTGGCTTCCACCTGTGCCAAAGTGTTTTTGACTCACAGAAAATTGGACAGAAACTGCACACTGTACAATCTCCCCAAATAATAATTAGCTCTAAGTCAAAAATCAGTACTCTAGGACTTCCGCTGTTGCCGTCAGCTGTTGCAGACGGTCCTTTGAAGACCGCCAGCCCGAACGCCCGTAAAAGAGCCGTTTCGGCAATTGAAACGGCTCGTAAAACTCCGAGACCGCAAAGGGCTTGTGAGGAGAGCCGGCGGCTGCAGGTAGAGTCCCCTGTGAGACCCCCAGAAAGCTTTTCTTGCTTCTGGGGAGTTAACAGGGTGGGACTCCCTATCCACCCCGCTGAAGCTCCGGACGACTGGGAAACTCTGCTTTAAAGCAGAACAAGACAGCACGGCAGCATTACCAATAACAAAGAAAAATAAGGAAGATTTCAAACTTCTCACTAAACAGCAAGTATTGGAAGCTTTTTGGACTATTTTAAAGAGTTTTTAAAGTGAAAGTGAATTGGCTTTGAGGAAAGCGGAGGGAAAAAAAATGGCGCCTGTTCTTAGTTGAGAGAGCTGAAAGTGAAAGTAATTTGATTACTGTATCCGGCTACATTTTAAAGTAACAAATCCGGCTGGAAGCGGCAGAAGTATCCAAAAAACAAAATAACATAAAATAAAAATACCAATTGACTCTTATAGACCTGATTGAATCTGGAGAACTTTTTGGGAAAAGTTGTTAGAGTTTGTGGAAAAGGAAGATCTTTAAGAGGTAAAATGGCAACAAAGCAACCAGGGGGGGGCTCCCCCACACATAAACAGAAGCAGCCTCAAACAGCGCAGTTGCAATCTCAGACAAAGGAAGAAAGCCAATATGATATTATTATTAAAGAAATTCAAAGATCAGAGAAGGAGCTTAAAGGAATGTTTCAAGAGAAATATGATTCACTTAAACAAGATATTCAAACAGTGGTTAAAGGCCTGTCTGAGGTAGCGCTGCAGATTGATAAAAAAGTGGAGAATCTTGCCTCAGAGATGGAGACTAAATTCAGAGCTTCTGACTCAAAAATTATAGAAATTGAAGAAGTTACACAGAAAATGCAAAATGAGATTACTATGATGCAATTTCGATCAATGGAATATGCTATCAGATTGAGAGGTGTTAAAGAGAACACCAGGGAAGATCTTAGGAAAATTTGTGCAGAGGCTTTGGCAGTTATGTTGAAAGTGGAACCAGATCTGGTTTTGTGCAAGATGGACAAGGTCTACAGAGTTAATTCTCGGGTGGCGGTACAAAGACAACTGCCTAGAGATGTGGTTATATACTTTACAGATAGAAGAATGAGAAATGAAATTCTGCAAAATTCTTTTGTTACAACAGTTCAAGTTGATGGAAGTGAGATTGGAGTTTTTAAAGAACTACCGCCTAAAATGTTAAGAGATAGAAAGGATTTTGGATTTTTGGTGACAGAATTGAAAAGACAGAACATACAATTTAGGTGGGATGCCCCAACAGGTATAATACTCAGGCTGCGAGGAGTGAGATACCGCCTTAATACTATTGAAAAAGCAGAAGAATTTTATTACAATGTTTTGAAAGCGGGTTCTCCTCCTCCACGCACATCTTCACCAATAGATAAAGAAGCTCAACTACAAGCCGAGATTGATCAAGAAACAGAAGCACAAATAAGGCAGTTGCAAAGGGAGGCAAGAGAATTAATGGGAGCAGTAGGTGGTGTCGTGGTTGATCCTTTTGCACCATTCGAAGCTTCTCCTTTGGAAGAAATGTCTAAAACTATCACAGAGGAGGCGATGGCTTTGGAAGTAACAACATCTAAAGTGGAAGAGCAACGCATAACCAGAGCAATGTTTAAACAAATGAAGCAACAGCAGCAAGAATATAGTAAGCCACAGCGTGAGAAAAGAACCAAAGATAAACAGCAAGCTGAAGTCATGGGAGGAGCTAAACCGAAGATTCCAACTGTAGGAGAGAATCTTCAACAATTGCTCTCAAAACTTCAGACAGGGTCAAATGGCACTTAAATTTTTGTCTTGGAATGTAAACGGATTGAATTCTCCGCAAAAAAGAAGGAAGATATTTCACTATTTGAGACAATTTCATAATGATGTTATCTGTTTACAGGAGACTCATGTAAAATTGCAAGATCAGAAATACTTGATAAATTCAAAATTGGCAATGCAATTTGTTGCTTCAAATCAGGAAAAGAAGAATGGAGTGGTGATATATATAAATAAGAAACTTGTAGCAAAAATTATAGAAGCAGATAAAGATGGAAGATATATTGCAGTTGAAGTTATTACAGATGTTGGACCAATTTTGTTGGTCGGAATATATGCCCCAAATCAACAGCAGGAAACTTTTTACAAGCTACTTCATTTAAAAATTTTGGATTGGGACTATTCAAACACTATAATAATGGGCGATTGGAATGGAGTAATCCAACCTAGATTGGATAAAAAAACTACGGCCAAAATAGGGAATAAATTACCACAAGCTTTTTTTGAACTGAAAGAGGATTTGGAATTGAAAGATATTTGGAGAATTCGAAACCCAAATGAACTGGACTTTACTTTTTACTCAGACAGGCATAAATCCTTTTCCAGAATAGACTTTTTTTTCTTAACTTCTAATCTACTCTCTAAAGTAAAGAAAATAAAGATATTTCCTAGGACTTTGAGTGACCACAGTCCGGTCTGGATGGAAATCGAGATGGGTAAAAGAGAAAGAAGATCCTGGAGAGTAAATGAGAATCTATTTAGATATGAAAAGAATATAATTGAACTCAAAAAGCATTTAAAGGAGTTTTTTAAATTTAACCTGAACAAAGGCACCCCTATTGAAACAGTTTGGGATGCAGCTAAAGCATATATGCGGGGAGTACTAATTCAAATGAATTCTAAACACAGGCAAAGTCAGCAGAAGAAAAGACTACAATTGGAATCTGAGATAAAAAAGAAAGAACAACAATTGATACAAAAACCAACAGACGGAAAATTGCAAATGGCTATAAAACTTCTGAAGGATCAATTTCAAATGCTTATAGCAGACCAAACGGCAACTAACTTACAATTTGCAAAGCACAATACTTTTTCCAATGCTAACAAACCGGGCAGGTGGTTGGCGTATACTTTGAGGAAGCAAGCATCGACACGAATTATTGATAGTACTGAATATGCTGATAAAGAAGTTTATCAACAAGATCTAATTAAAAAAGCCTTTTTGGAATATTATACTAAGTTATATGCTAAAGATGACATACAGAATATTACTATAGATGAATACTTGGAAAACAAGAGAGTTTCAAAAATTTCAACGAGCCAAAAGAAAAGTTTGGAACAACTGATAACAGTGGAGGAGATCAGTTTTGCTATAAAACAATTAAAAACAGCTAAAGCTCCAGGGACGGATGGCTTAACTGCAATTTATTATAAAACTTTACAAGAAGAAATGATTGAGCATCTTAAAGATTTATTTTGTAATATACAACTAGGAGGTAAGATACCTTCCTCATGGAAAACAGCTTTTGTTTCATTGATTCCGAAAGAAGAATCAGGTCCTAAGAAACCAGAAAATTATAGACCAATATCTTTATTAAACACAGACTATAAAATCTTTGCAAAAGTACTAGCCAACAGATTGATGCCAGTTATTCAAAAGATAATTCATCATGACCAAGCAGGATTTATTGAAGGCAGATATATGAAGGAGAATGTTAGGCAAGTTATAGACTTAATGGACTATCTAGATAAGAATAAACAGATCTCTGCAGTGCTGGTTTTTTTGGATGCGGAAAAAGCCTTTGATCGCGTGAATTGGAACTTTATAATTAAGACTTTGGAAAAAATGGATTTGGGGGAGCGGTTTATACAAGCGATTGGTGCAATTTATCAAGAGCAACATGCACAACTTATTATCAATGGATGTTTAACATCGAATTTTAACATACAAAAAGGCACCAGACAAGGTTGTCCATTATCCCCGTTATTATTTATTTTAACTTTAGAAGTCTTACTCAATGCAATACGGGACTCGAATTCCTTGACTGGAATAGTTATAAGGCAAAAGGACTATAGAACTAAGGCATTTGCAGATGACCTGGTTGTTACCCTATCACAATCTATGAACTCAATAATCCAGATGAAAAATATTATAGAAGAGTATGGCATGGTATCTGGTTTCAGGTTGAATCAGAAGAAAACTAAAATGATTGTCAAAAATCTGACAGAGAGCAAAAAAAAGGAACTGGAAAGAATGGCAGGCTTCGAGACTGTTTCAAAGGTCAAATATTTAGGAGTACAAATCACAGACTCCAATGCTAAACTGTTTCAAAATAACTATGAGGTTCTGTGGCAAAAGATACAAAAAGATATGCAAAACTGGAAGAAACTGCAGTTATCACTGCTTGGAAGAATATCAGCAGTAAAGATGAATGTTTTACCTAGACTGATCTTTTTATTTCAAATGATACCGGTGCTTAAATCAGACAAACCATTGCTAGAATGGTAAAAAGGACTGAACAAATTTATTTGGAATGATAAAAAACCAAGAGTCAAACTGAAAATAATGCAAGATACTCGTGAGAGAGGTGGTCTTAAACTCCCAAACCTTCGACTATATTATGAAGCAACTGCATTGATACAATTAAGTGATTGGTTTGGGAAAACTAAGACTGACTTGTTGAATATAGAAAGCCATGACCTGGTTTGGGGTTGGCATGCATACTTATTTTATGATACCAAAGTGGATAAAGTGTTTAACAGTCATTTACTTAGAAATGCCTTGCTGAGAGTCTGGAGAAGGCACCGAACTAATTGGGATTATAAGATTCCGTTTTGGCTGGATCTTGCTGATACCATGTGGAATACAAATATTAAGTCACTCGGGGGGGTTTTTATATAAAGAGTTACTTTACTTTGAAGAGGGCAGGTGGCGATTGAAGACTTTGGATATGCTGTTGGAAGAATGGAAATCGTTGACTTGGTTGCAGTACAATCAATTACAGATGAGATGGAAAGAAGATCAACAAACTGCTTTAATGGAATATGAAGTAGAATTGGTTGAACAGATGAAGCGGATAGGTCCAAAGCATATTAAGAGAGTTTATAATGTTTTGTTAGAAAGAGACTCAGAAAATGAGCTAGTTAAAGATTGTATGATTAAATGGGCACAAAATTTCTCTCAACCAGTTATGTTGGAAACATGGGAAAAAATATGGGTTCAGAACGTTAAATTTACACAGTCACAAAACTTACGAGAAAATTTTTATAAAATGTTTTATAGATGGCATTTAGACCCCAAGAAATTGTCGTGCATGTACCCTAATGTGCAGCCAAAATGTTGGAGATGTGATTGTTTAGATGCTACATATTATCACATCTGGTGGACTTGTAGGGAAGTGAGGGCTTTTTGGACAAAAATTTGGTGGATTATGCAAAATGTTTTAAAGAAAAAAATACAATTTTCTCCGCAATTTTTCTTATTGGGTATAGTTCAAGATTTTACATTGGGTGAAACTAAATTGATTTTGTATATGGTGACAGCAGCTAGGTTATTGATTGCCCAACATTGGAAGAGTGATGTTTTACCGACGGTTGATGAATGGACCCAGAAGATGGCTGGGTTTGCAGAAATGGCAAAGGTTTCAGCTTTTTTAAAGGATCAGACGCATGAGAAGTATATACAGGAATGGAAATTATGGATTGAGTATGTACAGAATAAGTATCAGACTAGAAAATATTATATCGCTTTTAGCTGAGATGACTATGTTAATATGTTAGTAAATATAGGAAAAAAGATTTGGAAGTTTGAATAACATATATATTGTTTGGGAATATTAATATTGCATATAATGGAAGTCAAGGGGGGGAGGGAAGAGGGAGGAGGGGGAGGGTTAGGGTGGGGATGGGGATGGGAAGGATTTATATATTCTTTTTATATGTATTCTACATTTATGGCTAGGGAGGGGGGGGGAAAAAGGGGGAAAAAATTTGTATTGTTAAAACTTTTTCAATAAAAAAAAAAATCAGTACTCTTTTTCTGTTCCTCTAAAATATGTGATGTACCATACTTCTTGGAGTGTAAGACACACTTTTTTCCTTTGGGTGAAAATTGCAATGCATCTTATACACCAAATGTTGCCGAAGCCATGCCCACCCACCGGCCCCCACCCTTCAGCCTTTTTTGGCCTCCGTGCATTGCGTTTTTGGCCAGGGCATGCCCCGTTTTTGGCCTCTGCGCATTGCATTTTTGGCCGGTTCTAGGTGACGGGGATTGCCGCCGCCACCTGAAACTGGCCAAAAATGTGACACACGGAGGCAGCAATTGGTGGTGATGTGCTGTGGTGATTCCCGCAGCCTGGAATGGGTCTAAAATGGAGCATGCGAAGGCCAAAAATGCCACATGTAGAGGCAGTGATGGGCTCTGGCAATCCCCGCACCGTGGAACAGCTGATTGGTGGTATTCCGGGAGACTGATCCAACCGCCAATCAGCTGTTTGTGCTAAATCAGGCTGCAATAACGTGCTGAAGCTAACTAGGCTAGTTGCTGATCATGCCAAACCATGCCAAAGATCATGCCAAACCAATCTTATTTCATTCTTGGACAAAGTGACTAAATTAGTAGACCAGCGAAATGCTGTGGACATAGCAATACTTAGACTTCAAGTCATTCAACAAAGTAGACCAAAGTAGACCAAAGTAGCCTACTTCTTGGTAAACTAGAAAAATGTGGGATAGACAGTATCACCACCAGATGGATTTGTAACTGGCTGACAAACTGTACTCAACCAGCAGTCCTTAATGGTACTACATCTACATGGAGGGAAATAAGTAGTGGGGTACCAGAAAGTTCCATCTTAGGCCCATCTTCATACATGACTGATGAGGAAATAGAAGGGGAACTCATCAAATTTGCAGATGACACTAAGCTGGCAGGAATAGCCAACACCTCAGAAGACAAGCGCAGGATCCAAAAAGATCTTGACAGATTTGAACAATGAACCTTATCCAACAACATGAAATTTAATGTGGAGAAAAGCAAGGTTCTACACCTACTGTAGGCAGAAAAAACCAAAGGCACAAGTACAGAATAAGCAAAACCTGGCTCAAAAACAGTAAATGTGAGAGGGATCTTGGAGTTCTAGTGGACGATCACATAAACATGAGCCAGCAGTGTGCGGCAGCAACCAAAAAAGCTAATACAATCCTAGGTTGCATTAACAAAGGCATAGAATCAAAATCACATGAAATATTAGTATCGCTTTATAAAACCTTAGTAAGGCCACGCCTGAAATACTGCATCCAGTTTTGGTCACCACGTTACAAAAAAGATGTTGAGACTTTGGAAAAGTGCAAAGAGCAGCAACTAAGATGATTAAAGGCCTGGAAACAAAAACATATGAAGACCTGTTTCAGGAATTGTCTAGAGAAAAGAAGGACTAAGGGTGACATGATAGCAGCATCCCAGTATTTGAAGGGCTGCCACAAAGAAGAGGGGGACAACTTATTTTCCAAAGCACCAAAGGCAAGACAAGAACCAGTAGATGGAAATTAATCAAGGAGAAGCAACCTGGAATTAAGAAGAAACTTCCTAACAGTGAGGACAAATAACCCGTGGAACAGCTTGCTTGCAGAAGTTGTAGGGGTTTCATCATTGGAGATTTTTAAGAAAAAAACTGGACAGCCACCTATCTGAAATGGTACAGGGTCTCCTGCTTGAGCAGGGTTTGGACTAGAAGTCCTCCAAGGTCCCTTCCAGCTCTATTCTGATTGATTGATAAGATTGAATCAATTACGGTTTAATAAAACAAATTCTCATGAATCAATCTTTGCCTAAGAGGTTGAGAATTATATAAGCCCATAATTCGGACTCGGTCTAGAGATTTATTAGAGAGAATTAACGTGTGGCTATTGCCAAACAATAACTAGTGAATTGATGGTATTTGACTAGTCACACTCCAATTATTTTAAGAATATGAAACCAGGCAGTAAGAAAATAAGTTGGAGGACAAAATTGGTTCTTTGCTAAATTTTTATCCCATATTTCCCCAGGAATCAAGGTGGTTGCATGAAAACTCCCCTTATTTCACTGTAACAATGGAAGTCCCGTGAGATAAATTAGACTCACCCAAAGAGTATCCATGGCTAAGAGTGAATCTGAACCTGCACCTATTTACCCACGGTCCAACATATAATCACTATACTACATGAGAGTATTATATACTATACAGGCAAACTCTTACAGGGGACAATTAATATATTAAATTAATTAATAATTAAATGAATTAAAGAAGGTCCATTCAAGGCACTGGAGAGGAGGCAGATAGACATCCAATTGGTTTTGTAGGCTGCAACTTATTTCCAAATCCTACTCAAGGTGTTGCTTTAATCCTTAAAATGATGAGTGTCTTGGAAGTCAAATGCCCAGGGGTGTCAAACTCAAGGCCCGTGGGCTTAGATCTGGCCTGCGGGGTGCTTACATCTGGCCTGCGGGACTGCCCTGGAAACAGCGAAGGAGTGGTCCACGGTGCTTTTGTGCAAGCCCTCTCAAGCTCCGTTTTGCCTCCTGCAGCCCTCTGCCAGGGAAAATGGACCTTGAGGAGGCCACGAGCAACCTGCCCGGGCTTCATTTTCACTGGCAGAGGGCAGAAGAGGCGGTGACGGCCAAAAACAGAGCCTCAATGAGTGATGTTGAGCTGGCTACGCCCACCCTGGCCATGCCTACACATGGCTCCCTGAGGTCAAACACAACCCTGATGTGGCCGTCAATGAAATTGAGTTTGACATCCCTGCCATAGTCAATACGTCTCTCCCAAACCATTTGGTCAAATGAAAGTTCCCCAAAATTCTCCCCTTCCCTCCAGTGCTGGTTCTTTAAAGTTTAAACCAGCTGCCAGGATTTGTGCTATCTTGTAACCAAGGACAGAAAGGAATGTTCCCAATTTCAGCTAACATTATTTGTTCAAATTTCTTTCTAGTACTTCACTATTTTTTCCATTTTTCCATTTTCTAACTGCACCCAAATGGAGAGTAAAGAACCATTGTAGTAGAAATAAATGCCCATCTTGAGCTACATGGATTTTTATGTGCCACAACATCTTTTCACACTCTCCTCAGGAAAGCATGTATCTAAAATATTCTTGTATGTTCATAGCCATTTTAATGGGTGCAAGTAAATTGCCAGAATCTTGTTTATTTCAAATACAATCCCTATCTTAATCATATATATGCTATAGTAATGCCTGAAATGGGATCTACCTATCTGAGGTTAATTTCTACACCCAACGAGCAACAGAGGGTTCTTTCAGAAATATTTAAAAGCACTTCATAAAAATAGACGGGTTGAAGAGGTGAAAACATCAAACAGGTTACAGCTTTCTTTTGAACATCACCCTGGAGGCAACTTGACATCCCTTTTTGGTAGTTCACTCAGTTCTATCGAGGACATAGCATGTAAGCATTGCTTGAACAGGCTCTGCAATATTGTCTGGAACACTACACATCCTCTTCATCATCTGTTTGTCATTTTGTGGAAAAAGGCTTCATGGTATCTGAAGCAGAACATCCAGAGTCAGTCAGTTTTGTTCCATACAGTGTAAACCAGTGATGGCTAACCTTTTCCGGACCGAGTGCCCAAAGTGCGCCCGAACCCTCAAAATGCAATGTGCGTGCGGCCCCTCACACGCGCCCTGGCCCCCCACGCATGCGCAGCAGAGACCAAAGACCAGCTGGCTGGTGAGAGGTGCATGCACATGCACAGCCAAGCTGAACTGGGGTGACGGCTGCGTGTCACCTCTGGCACGTGTGCAAATGTTTGCCATCACAGGTATAAACCTTGTAAATTCTCAAGCTTCCTCTTTCCACTATGTATTCAAGACAGACAGTGATTAATATTTATATGTATTTATATATAGGTAGGTATATACATATGTATGTATATAACATGTCTATATATGTGTTATATATATGTATACACTTTTGAGAGCAGGAAATAAAATTTCATTTTTAATGTATGTCAGTGTGCCCACAGTAAAAAATAACAATAAAGGTTATTTTAACTTTTTCCAATGTCTGTTTCAGGATCTGACTCCCACCTTATTTTTCCTCCACCATAACAAGTATTTTCATTACTAAGCTTATGATATATTCCTAATCATTTTGACTAGCTAAATATCTCTCACTGCAAGGAAACAAAGGCACCCAACAATGTATGGACATTTACTGAAGGCAGGAAGACTGTAATACAAATAATATCCTGATTTTATAGTACATCAAGCACACAATGCATTATGTACACCCCAAAGTCACCAAATATAGAGAAGCTTACTTCCTGAAAACACATTTAGGATTGTATGGTGAGTCATTAGTTGAAAAAAGCAGTATGAGATAAAGTCTTAATCCTAAAATAGAAATGTTACCCACTTAAATATCTATCCAACTGTTTTTCGCTTGTGCAAGAGAAGTTCTGGTCAAGAAAACTTATATAGTCATACTTGTATTCTCTTCATCTTCTAAGAACTAAGGGCAGTATATAAGATCATCTTTATTGTCCCTTTTTTCTGTGAACACATTAAATCAGTGATGGCTAACCTTTTTGCTGTTGCATGCCAAAAGCGGGGGTCGCATGGGGGGGTCGCACGCGTGCCCACACCCATAATTCAATGCATCCCGCCCCTGGCGTATGCGTGTGCGACCCCCTCCACGCTCCCCTCGTATGCCCATTTTTCACCCTCCCCAAGCTCCAGAGCCTTTCTAGGAGCCTGTGGAAGACAAAAGCAGCCTTCCCCACCCCCCCAGAGGCCCTCCAGAGGTCAGAAACAGCCCATTTCCTGACTTCCAGTGGGCCCGGAAGGCCTGAAAATCAGCTGGTTAGTGCGCACATGCACGCTGGAGCTGAGCTAGGGCAACACTCGCGTGCCCACAGATATGGCTGCACGTGCTACCTGTGGCACGCGTGCCATAGGTTCGCCATCACAGCAATAGATAAATAGATAGACAGATAACATAGATAGACTGACAGACGGATACTGTGTTTCCCTGAAAATAAGATCAGGTCTTATTTTCTTTTCGAGCCCAAAATAAGCACCATGTCTTATTTTCAGGGGATGTCTTACCTGTTTACCTTAGGACCACCGCAGCCACACCTCCCACTCACTGACACCTGTCGTGCTACTCCCCCACTTCTTCTGTAGCTGCTTGTAAGTGCTCGTAGCCAAATGCTGTGTGGTTCGTCACGCTGGTGCTGCCACTGGCAGAATGCCAAGTGGCTCGTCACACTAGTGCTGCCACTCGCGGCAGGATGCTGCATGGCTTATCATGCCAGTTCCCCTGCTCAGAGGTGGCGTGGCGCATTATGCCATTGCGTGCATGAGTGGCAGCACTGGTGTGACGAGCCTTGTGGCAGGACCGCCACAATGAGCTATGTGGCATCTGGCCGCAAGTGGCTGCAGAAGTCGGGCAGCGGCACAACCAGGATTGGAGCATGGGAGGCCTGGTTGTGGCGGTCCTAAGCGGGTGCAGGGTGCGTGGAGCAGCTCCACCCTCACCCTAGTTTGGTTTTTATGCCTGCATCTCCCCTTCCCCCTAAAACAAGCAGATTTACCCATGAGGAGCGCTGGAGAATCTTCCTCCCTGCAGTCACATGATTCACTCTATCATGGTAAATCTGCTTGTTTTAGGGGGAAGGGGAGTGTGTTTGAGAGAGTGAATCATTTGACTGCATGGAGGAAAGTGTTCCAGCTCTCCTCATGGGTAAATCTGCTTGTTTTAGGGGGAAGGGGA
>WNWU01000042.1:4567855-4584112 GCA_012654045.1 Ptyas mucosa | reverse complement strand
TCCTCCTCCTCCTCCTCCTCCTCCTCCTCCTCCTCCTCCTCCTCCTCCCCGCCCAAGCTGCAGCAGGCTTTGTGGGACAGGGTCTCATTCCTGCCTCGGTCCAGCGAACTCTGGAAGGCTGGACGCGGGTATGAAGGGCCTCGCTCCATAGTGCTTCCTTGCTCAGTTGAAGGCTTCGTTCAGCCTTCCAACAGTAAGGCCGGCCATGGAATCGGAATCTGCTGGATGCAGGAACCAACGCCGTCCATGGCCCTGGTGCACTGCTCACTTACGTGGGCCCCTCATACCCTCCCACCAGAATTTTCGGTGCCGGGGCAGGAATGAGACCCTGTCCTGTGGAGCCCACTGACGCTTGGGCAGGGAGGACAAGAAGAATGGTGAGGCTTTGCACCAGTCAGCAGGGAGCAGGTCAGGCAGGGCTGGCTGGCTGGTTGGGGAGGGGGCAATCATTAGGTGGCTGCCACCGCCAGCAGCTTAAATTCCCCGACTGAAGCTGGAGTTCACTCCACCGGGGGAGAAATGAGAGGCCCTGCTGTCCCGCAGAGCCTGCGATGCTTGAGTGGGGAGGACAAGGAGAAAAACAGCTGCTCAGTTGGCTCTTCCCACCCCCCGCCGCTGCCAGCAACTTGAATGCCCCAACTAAAGCAGAGATCACATGCTCGCTCTCTCATACACACATACAATTTGGGAAGACCCCCCTCTCTCTCTGTCTTGCTGTGGCGGCAGTTGTGGCACTTCAGTGCCTGGCTGGCAGGGCGCTCAGGTAAGCTGGTGTGGGGCGAGGGGAGCAGCTCCGCACCCCCCCCCGCCTTGCTTCGTATTCCACCACCACCCTGCCTTGCTGCACAGGTGGCTGTCGCCCACACCGCTGCCAGCAGCTTGGGTGCCCTGTACGGATCACTCTCTCTCCCATAGGCACACCCACAATTGGATTGTGCACTCTCTCCCTCTCTTTCCCCCTCCCTCCCTTCCCCCCCTCCATTTGCATGCAAGCATGCTGGGATGAGGTCTCATTAAGTAGTTAAGTGGAAAGTAGTTGAGGGGGAAGGGAGGAGCAGGAGACCGGCAAACACTTTTTGCACCAAGAATGGACGCTCCTGGGTGCTATAATATCACACAGATTCAGGTACCCATCCTCTTTTGCAGAGTCAGGGACCCAGGAACTTTCATTCTTGGTGCAAAAAGCATTCCCCAGCCAACTCTCCTCTTCCTTCCTCAAAGCAAAGGCAAAGAAACAGAGAAGCAAAGAGAGAAGACAGATGTTTGCAAGGAAGTGAGTCCTTGTGGCAGGAAGGGAGGGAGAAGCATGAGGTATCTTAGTGGGCCAGGGAGGCCTTGAGGACCTGTTCTATCACTAAGCCCCCCATGTCCTTCCATGAGATATCTCATGTGCACATTGGTATTCTTGAATTGTGAGCTCTTAGGAAAGTATCCCCTCGTGTGTTGCAAACAGCTATTTCCAGTGGGGAAAACAGGACAAGGAAAGAGGGGAAGAGAGCAAGGAAGGAAAAAGAAGGAAAGAGGGGAAGGAAGAAGAAAGAAGAGGAAAAAGAAGGGAGGGTGGGAAGGAAGGAAGATGATGAGAGTGAGTGAGGGTAAATCCTGTCTTAGCACTTTGCCACTAGCAACCCTGCTGCCTTTTGCCATCCCCTTGTCCCCTCCTGACCTCTCCTGGTGGTCTCCCATCCTATCACTGAGGAGGCTTTGGTTACAAAGCCAGGTCTCCTCATAAGGAGATGGAGTGGGCCTCCCTCTGACCTACACATTTTGCCCTCCCACACACATCATGAGCAACCTGGCCAAGGAAAGCGAGCACAGCAGCAGTGGGAGCTGCCCATGCCCACGCCCACACACACCCTGCCCCCCGAAGTCAACCACAATCCTGATGCACCCTCAATGAAATTGAGTTTGACACCCCTGTTCTACCTCCTCCCAGTAATCACCCTCATTATCATCCTGAACAAGGCCCACCACTGTTGTATTGTTCACATGCTTCACAATATGATTGGTAGCAAACCTTGCACAACAATCATGGGACAACAGGGTGAACAACAGAGGATTTAGGACACAGCCCTGAGGAGAACCTGTCCCAATCAGGTTCCAATTCGCACATACTGGGGTCTATCAGTGAGAAAATCAAGAATCTACTTACACAGAGGGGTAATGTAGCTTAAAAGACCTAGTTTATCTTCTAAATGCTGAGGAATGATCGTACAAAATGCCAAACTAAAGTCAACAAACAATATTCGCATATGAATATTTCTTTCCTCTAAGTGTGCCAAGTTCAGATGGAGAATAGAGGAAATAACATCCTTTGTGGAACGATTTGGATGGTAAGCAAACTAAACTGAGTCAAACACTGGAGGGAAGCTGGATACAGTAAAGTCCATCAGCCTTTCAAAACATTTCATAATGATGGATGTAAGTGCAACCAGACAATAATCATTAAAATCAATTAAAATTATTTTTCAGCAATGAATATAGAACAAAAGTTCGAACAAGGAAGTTCTGGCTGACGTTTTACACATTAAAAAAAAGTGAGACATTTGGGAGTTGATTACTTGGAAGAACAGCACACTAGATTTTCTATCTATCTACAAAAGTAGCATTTACGGGTTGACCACTCAGAGGAAAAACCTGTTCCAGATAATCCCACCGCATTCAGTCTTCTTAACACTGTAGGTCAGTGATGGCTAATCTTTTTGCGATTGCGTGCCAAGAGAGGGGGGGTGGGGGAGGGTCACGTGCGTGCCCACACTGATAATTCTATGTGCCCTGCCCTGCGCATGCATGCGCAACCTCCCTCTCCCCTCCCCCCGCTCCTGGATACACATTGTGTGTCCACATCAGGGGTGAAATGCTTCCAGTTCAGACCGGCTCGGGTGAGTAGGTAGCGGAGATTGAGGCTAGTTTGCCGAACCAGGAGCAATGGCTGGCTGGCCATGCCCCCGAACCAGTCCACGGCCCGCAGTCCTGTCATGCTTGCCTGCCTTCCATGCTACCTTCCTGGCGTCCCGGTGGCCAGCTTGCAAAGGCAGGCAAGCAGAAGTCCACGTGGAAGGCAGGCAAGTATGGCAGGGCTGCGGGAAGAAGCTAGCAGCTTACTGCCCACCCCCCACTCAAGCAGTGGCTTCCCTGCTCAGCCCCGACAAGCTATGCATCCATAGCAATGGGGTTGTTTTGTTCGCCACGGTGGTGCTTCGGGAGGGCAGGTAGACATATACATTATAGTTGTCAACTGCAGATGTCCACCTGCCCTCCTGAAGTACCACCTCGGTGAACAAAACAACCCCATTGCGCTGCGCCTCCTTCTGCAGCCAAATGCGCCCAGCCGTGCATGCCCTTTCCTCAAATGGGCTGTGCATGGGCGCTTGGAGAGAGAACAAGAAAGAGAGCTCTCCAACCTCTGTGTGTGTGTGTGTGTGTGTGTGTGTAACAAGGATCTGCCCTGCCAAAGAAAAAAGCAAGCAAGAAAGACCTTAACAGAGAAAGGGCACCTTTCTCCAACGTAACCCTTACACTCCTTTTTTTTTTGCCACAGTAGATTATCACAGCTCTCCTCCTACAATCTCCACAAGAAAAAAAAATAGTGGATCCAACATCCAACTAGCTGTACATTAGTAGCAAAGATTACTTATTATAACACTTAAAATGTACATCCAATTAAGTGTCTAGACATACTTAAGCTATCCCCTAGCAAGAAAGCAGTCCTGTGTACTCAAGTCCAATGGCAAGAATATATTTCATAGCATTGGATGATTCTTTACCTCTTGTTCCTGGGCAAAAATAAAGCTAATTTTATATTGATATGCCCTTGTCCAAGTTTCACATATAAAGCAGGAACCTATCCCGGAAAACAGATTAAGACCGAGATCTGAGCCTCCTTTTTCAAACTTGGATGCCTAAAATAGATCCCCCAAAATAACTTAGGGAGGTCTTTCATGAGCCAGAGGGAGGAAATGTGAACATGGTGAAGGCCAAATTCAGGCACCCTGAGACTCTAGCACACTTGTTATGGAAAAAGCATTCAGGAGTCCTCTTTTGGACATCAAAGGGAAAAAGAGGTATCTTTGCCGGTGTTGGCATTCCTAAATCCACCCTACCTCGGTGCAAAACTTAAGCACCACAGCTTGCAAAAACGAAACCACCTTTGGAAGAAGCGGGTAGAGGAAGAAAGCCCTTCATGGGACGTTGGGACCCAACAGAACAGAGGTTAGGGTGCAAATGGAGCTTTCTCCACTCTTCCTTCTCCCCAAATTTTCTCCTCCTTTTCTGCACTCCCCTCCCAAGCTTTCCACAGGTATGAAACTCCAAAGAGGCACTCTGCACATGCTTAGGATCCACAACGGAATCTCACCCGAGAGCGCGCGGCGCTGCTGTTGCTTGCGGTGTCGGTCGCTCTCGTAGAAGCCCAGCGTTTCGGTATGGGGCGGAGACTGCCCATCGCCGCCGCTGGCGAAGCTGCTCTGCCGCGGCTGCCCGTCCTCCGCCTGCAGTAGTAGTGGCAAGGGCTCCGGCGGGGAGCCCCGGCGGGGTCCGACACCGCCGCCACCATCCCCGCCACCCGGGGCCGCCTCGGCCAGGCCCGCCATCTTCGCGCGCGCGACGGCGGCGACGGCTCCTGGTGGTGGAGGGAAGCAGCCGCCACCCCAGAAGACGTCATCTCCGCGCGACACGGAGCGCACCAGCAGGGCCCATCTCTCCCGCGCGCGTGAGCAACGAGCTGCCTTCACCGCCATCTTGGCTGCGCTGACTAGCCGACTGTTGCCCTGGTGACGCCCCGCCACTCGGGAGGTGGGGCCGGAAGTCCCAGGCAGCGTTCCCTGAACGCAAGGCTAAGAAACTCTGCATTAACCTGTTCCTTTGGGTTTTATCCAGCCGTTGCCTAATGAAATGGCCCCAGCGCCTTTGCACAGCTTTTCCACGACCCCTCAGGACGTGCCTGCACTTAACATCTTTTATTCCTATATTACATTCTGAAGTCTGGAATGCAGTTTCAGTGCCTAAATCCACAGGCACTTTAAGAGGTGTGACTTTATTGTAGCCCATAGGGAGAAAGATTTTGGCTCATAGTGGGCAGCAGAAAGTCACTTTGGCAAATTGGCAAATTGAAACGTCAGGACGGGATTGGGAAAATAGAATGGCCCTCATTGAGGTGGCCTTGTACAAATCCGTGGTGTGGCTGTCTTTTGAAGACAGGGCCTGGGTTCAATAGACGAGATTATCTGTGGCTCAGGGTTGAATTTTGGAGTTGACTCTTCCTGAATGTGGTGGTTTGCTTGCAGATGATTCATTATTCAACATTTTCAGTGATGGTGAATGTGCGGTTGCTTCCTACAAATTTCCTTGACAGTTTTGAACGTCCTTTGATTAGAGTCATTTTGGGCTTGAACCACGAGGGAGGAAAATACTCTTCACACCCATATGGAAGGGCCAGCTACTCTATATAAGCAGGCAACAAATCCCACGCTGCCTTCCTGAAAGGTAGTTCAGACAAGAAGCACTATCTATTTTATTCTACTTTATTACTGTGACAGAATGTCACAAGTCTGAAAGTATATCTCCTCCCCCTCCTTGTCACCTCTTCAGCCCAAGAAACTAAGGATGGTGCCTTCTGAGATGTTTGCCACATCCCCATTCTTTCTGTAGGCTCAGCTGCAGCTTAACTGATTATTGCGTTGGCTACGGCCCTTCCTCCTGCCCCCAAGGTCATTCCCACTACCATTACTGGAGGGCTGGAGAAAGTGGGAAATGGGGCAGCCCCTGTATTTGGGAGGTTTATATGTTGCCATGGGGAGAAAGGGCTTGGATCAGTGATGCAATTCAAGTAATTTAACAACCGGTTCTCCTTAATGACTGGCTGGGTAGGCGTGTCTGAGGGGGGTCATTTGACTGAGTGGGCATGGCCAACCTTGTCACTCATGGCAAGGTGGGGCAGTGCAGGCAGGCCAAAGCAGTGGTGGCAATGGCCGGAGCCTTAGTGCAGGAGCGAAGTGCCCCTTTGTGCAGCAACAGCATTCCCCCTTCGCTGCAGTACATTTGCGCTCAAGGCAGCCCTCTCCTCCCGCTGCTTCAGGATCAGAGCTATAAGTTGTGTCTGGGAAGCACCGCGGCAGAGAGAAGCGGCCGGGTCTGATTTTCTGGCACCTCATCTCTTGCTGGATCTCACTGCCTGACAGTCAGTGGTTTTTAAAAGATTTTTACAGCAGGAAACGGCAGGCTGCTACCGCCAGCCTTTGTTGGTGCAGCTCGGAATATCTCAGTCACTTGGGGAGATGTGCGACCTGCTCTTCACTCTGAGACACTGACCTGCCGCATTCACCACAGCCACCTCATGGTGTCAGCCCTGGAGCCACCTTTAATAGGAGTTTTCAGGGCTGCCACAGCAATGGGTGGGCAACCTGTGGGAACGGGAAGGAGGCAGTGCAGACAGTGTGGGGTGTCTAGTCATAACAACATTTTCCCTTTGGGAGTCAAGGACATTCAGCCTGCACCTGGGGAAGCGTGACTGGAAGTCAACTGCAGTTGGGACAGTGACCTGATTGGAACATGTGATGCATATGTGGCTGCAGGGGAAAGAACTTTGACTTTACTTTGGGTGGGCAAAACCCGGAGCTTTCAGAGTTGGGTTTTCCCAGATGTGCCAATATGACATTTCTAATAAATTCAAGCTTTGAGGAAAATGTCTGCCTTGGAGTTTTGATTCTGTTGGGGGTGTTACTTGGAACCTTGACATTAACCTGAATCTCTTTTTAAAACTACCAATCATTTCCCCAATCTATGGGGCCTCTGTCGGGGGTCCTGAGCCCCGGGTGCATTCCCGGTCAACCGGATAGCACAAAGACTAAAGGAAGATGAGAAGACAGCAACCATGGAAGGAGCTACTGGGTCTAGTTCAGAAATCATCCTCGAAACTATATACTTTCCCTTGGCAAGCGTGATGGCCAAGGCGGAGGCAAAGTGTCAGCCAGGCACCCAGTCCAAAGAGCTGGTGCCCTGGCAAATCATGCAGCTGGCTCCTTCCCAATGGGGCAAGGCTGCGGTAATCCCACCACCACAAGAGTTGGCTAGCGGGGTGACACTCCAGGAACCCCAGATTGCATCAGGCCAAGCAGAGCACACCACAGTCTTCAAGTGGAGAGCGAGACCCCTCGAGCTCAGCAAGTCAAGGGAGTGGGGTCCCCCACAGCTGTCTCAAAGCCAATCATTAGCTGGCCTCCCGGAGAGATTCGACCAGCTCAACATGGGCAGCATCACTGAACTCCCTCCAAGCAGCCTGCCCGGTTGGGCTTTGACTCAGCCCATGTTCACCTTCCCAGGCTAAGGAAGCATGACCATCCGGAGTGGAGCGTCTGCCTTGTTCCACTCAATGCAAAGGGGATTGTGCCTGAACCTCCCTCTCTAGATCCAGTCTACTGGGATGACTGCTCCAATGGCAGCTGTCGTCAGCCAGCAACTGGGATCCCTGGGCCAGTCCAGTCCAGGAGTGCGGGGGGAGATGCCAGGGTTGCTGAGGCTGAATACCCCTTCTCACCAGCCACCCATCTGACTGCCCTCTGCAGACCAAATCCCCACGAGATGGGCATTTTACCCCAGCCAGGGGTGGATGCAGTGCCAGTGGATGCCAGCCCCGGTTCCGCAGCCAATACCACCAGTCACCCCTCCCCCACAATTCAGAGCTACTTATGACAGAACCCCAGAGAAGCTGGCGTACTTCCTGAACTGGATTTGGTCCCACCTCAACCTCTATAGGGATCAATACCAAACAGATCAGGCGATTGCAGACAATATGATGGAGGGAGAAGCAGCTGAATGGATAGCCCAATTGCAAGATGAAGGAGCCCCAGAACTAGAGGACAGCGACAAATTCGTGCAGCTGCTACAGACCCTATTTGAGGATACAGCCCAGAGGGAAGAAGCTGAGGCCAAGGTCAAAGACCTGAAGCAGAGGGGCCAACCCGCAAAGGAGTTTGGGAGTTCCGAAGAGTGGCAGGAAAATTAATAGACTGGCCAGAACGCCTCTGTCATGCCCCCGTCAGAGTCCGAATCTGAGATGGAAGACGAACAACTGACAGAGAGCGAGAGAGTGGCTCCATTGGCTGTGGGGGAAACCGGGGAGGGGCAAAGTCAGGCTGGGCAGAGCAGGGGAGACGTAGAACAAAGGAGAGGGGGTTCAGATGAAGACCAAGGCCCTCCTCATCCTAGGGCCGTGATGGCGAACCTATGGCATGTGTGCCACAGGTGGCACATGGAGCCATATTAGTGGGCACGCCAGCTCAGCTCTGGCGCATGCGCCCGCCAGCCAGCTGATTTTCGGGCCTTCTGGGCCAACCAGAAGTAGGGAAACAGGCTGTTTCCTGCCTCTGGAGGGATGGGGGTGGGTGGGGAAGGCCCGTTTTTCTTTCATACCTGGCTCCAGATCCTGTCTATTTATCTGGGGAAAGCAAAAACAGCCTTTCACACTCCCTTGGAGGCCCTATGGAGGCTGAAAGGGCCCATTTCCTGACTTCCGGTGGGACAGGAAGTGATGTTTTTTGCTGTCCCCGGCCTCCAAAGACTCCTAGAGAGGCTCCTAGAGATTCCTAGAGAGGCTCCTAGAGACTCCTAGAGAGGTTCTGGAGGCTGGGGACAGCAAAAAATGTCACTTCCTGTCCCACTTTCAGCCTCCGTAGGGCCTCCAAGGGAGTGGGAAAGGCTGTTTTCGCCCTTCCCAGATAAATAGACAGGATCTGGAGCCAGGTAAGAAAGAAAAACGGGCCTACCAGGCCATCATGTGGCAGGAGGTGGGGAGGGGGTTGCGCGCACATTCGTGTGGGCACGTGTGTGCACGACCCTCCCCCGCCCCCCCCCTCTCCTGGCACGCGATGGCAAAAAGGTTAGCCATCACTGTCCTAGGGCATGAGGGAAGAATGCAGAAGAGAGCAACGTGGGTTGCGTGGTTTACAAGGAAGAAAAGGGCCCCAATTCCCTTCACAAGGCACATCTGGGGATGGAGTTTAAAAGAGAGGAAGTTGGGAACAAATGCTGAATTAATCTCGTGTTGAGAGTTGTGGCCTGCATTCCTGGCATTCCCTCCTGACGGTTTGAATTACTGCCATGCTACTGTGTGCCTATCTTGTCTTGCTGGGATTATTCTTCCCGTCTAGGACTCATTAGCTTGCCCTGCTGGAGTGATTGATTACAGTCATGTTGTTTACAGCATTGGGACTGGAGTATCTTCAGGTTTGTGAGAGAGCTTTTCTCCAGGCCATAAAAGTTGGTGCCAATAAAGGGATTCATGCCAGTTCTCTGGCTCTGTTGCCTTTGTGCCACACCCCGGGTCATCACAGCCTCTTCATTCACCAATTCAACGAGACCTCGGGCAAGCTTGTACCTTCAGAGAGGTCCCTGACTGCATATAGTATTGGTACCAGATGGCAGTGACCATGGACCTCAAGATCCATCTGCACTGGAAACCTACTCTGGAAAAACTCACTAAGCAATCCCTGGGACACCGAGCCCCCGCAAAACAGGTTGAGGAGCCAAAGCTGACCCCCACAACCACAATCAAGTGCTTCAGGTGTGGCCAGCAAGGCCACTGGGCATCAGAGTGCTTGGCACCAACCCCCGCCCCCAAGTCTGGACTCCAGCGGGTACTAAAGTGAAGAAAACTCTGTGGAGACCACTGGACAAAGGAAAACTCAAGCTGTTGAGGTTCCTCCCCCATCTTCAAAAAGGGGAGGAACTCCAACTCTGGAATCTTCTCCAGGCACCACCAGCGAGAGCAGCAAGGCCATTGAAGAGGATCCGATGGTAAGTGAAGCGATCAGCCCCTTTTCCATAAAGTCCCGGATAGTGGTACCCAGGACGGGCTCAAGGGGACATAGAAGCCATCATCATCATACATCCAGAAGCTAGGGATAGACACACAACTCCTGGGGCGCCCCATATGCTTCAAGCAAGTCAATGGGACAGTAATAGGTGGAGCGTGTGAGACTAGAAATGGGACGCCACTGGAAACTTATATGCTTTGTGGTAGCCCTGAAGATGACAGAGTCGCTCATTCTAGGCCTCGCTTGGCTGGACAAATGGGATCCAGCCATCAGGTGGAAAGATGGCTACTAAAAGCTAAAAACTGCCATTGGCCCATTGCCTCCGCCCCCTCAGGCTGAAGGTCAACCATTTAAGCCCTCAATCAACCATGGTCGTGGTGAGAGGGCCGCAGCCGCCGCGGATAGCCGGCCTGGCTACCCCCAGGTGCCCAAATAGTACAGGGACCTGGCAGACGCATTCAGTGAACACGAATGTAACTTCCTCCCCCACCACCACCCCACCGACTGTGCAGTAGGATTTGTGCTGGGAGCTAAGCTGCCAAAACCCAAGATGTATTCCATGACCCCTAAAGAGATGGGCGAATTAATAAAGTACATCAATGCTGCAAAATATCAGCTGAGACAGGAACGAGGCGGCAACAATACAACAAGTTTAATCCAACAACACAGAAACCATGATTAAAACAACCCCTTTGCAGACTAATCAGCACAGCTGCTTAAATCCCCATGCTAGCATGGAACCGCCCCCCTTGCTGATTTCCACCAGCCGGTGCTGCAACAGCCTGGCGCTTACTCATGACGTAACACTCCTTCACCCCCAGAAAATGTTATAAAAATTAAGAAGTCCCCAAAAGGACTGCAATTCCGCCCGACAAGTAGGAGTGGCGGCATGCTTAACAGCAGCCACTTTTGAGGGAGTGGATCCTGTTGGTGTCTATAAGATAACCCAAAAATTCGATCTTCAGGACCCCTATAACGCGTTTAGTCCATTTCAACTTGAGTCCTGACTTGCGGAAACGCAAAAGAACAGCCCTAACTCGCTCGATGAGCTCACCCCGACACGAGGTGGAAATGAGCACATCGTCGAAATAGGGTACCACGCCCAGAATACCATGGAGCAACCACTCCATCAAGCTTTGAAAAATGCCCGGCGCCACACTACCCCAAATTGCAGACGCCGGCATTTAAAAGCTCCACGGTGGGTGATGATGGTCTGCGCCTCCGCTGCAGCGTCATCCACCAGTAGCTGCTGGTATGCCTGAGCCATATCGAGTTTCGCAAAGATGGCGCCTTGCCCCAATGAATGGAGCAGGTGTTGGACTACCGGCACCGGATAGGAATTAGATTGTAACGCCCTGTTTAACGTACATTTAAAATCGGTGCAAATTTGCACCGTGCCATCCTGCTTAAGGGGGACCACTATGGGGGTCTCCCACTTCGAGTGGTCAGTAGGTTCCAAAACCCCCTGTGCAACAAGCTTGTCCAATTCCGCATCCACTTTAGATCAGAGAGCAAACGGAATCCTACATGGCTTTAAACGAATGGGGGCACCTGAGGGTCCAGATTTAAGGAAATGGGGGAGCCCACATATCTACCCAATGTGCCATCAAACACATCCGCAAACTCTCTAAAGATTTCATTAGCCCCACCTACCGCTGCAGAATGCACTCCCTCTATTCTTAATCCCAGCACCCGGAACCAATCCATTCCTAACAAGCTGGGCAGACAGCCCCTGACCACAATTATGGGGAGGCGCCCCACAAAACCTTTAGCCTCTACTAGGAACTGCCCCTGTCCCACAATAGGGATGAGATTCCCCTGATAGTCACGAAGTTTGAAAGAGCAGGGCTGCAATTTGGATCTGAGCAGGTTTGGAACCAACTCCTTAATGGTCTCCCATGACACAATAGTTTTAGCCGACCCAGTGTCCAGTTCCATCATGCAAGGGGCGCCCTCAATTGTCACTGTCATAGCAAGTTTTGAGCCATTTGACTTGACGGTGTGAGCGGTCACCTCGGGGCATGTGTAGTCACGAAGAACATAGAAACAGCTCTCCTTATCCAGATGGCGATGCTTCGGGACTGCACTTCAGGGGGGGGGGTAGGGCACGACAAACTCGAGCAATATGCCCCACTTTGCCACATTGGTGACATGTCATAGATTTAAAACGGCAGGTAGCTCTTAGATGATTCCCGCCACAACTGAGGCATCCCGCCGGGGTCGTCGCCATGTCCGGCTTCCGTCTCAGGATACCCCGCCGGCCTTTGGACACTTGCAGGTGGCTAACATCAGACTCCTCTCCTTCCTCGTCAGTGGTGCTCTCCGCAACTAACCCTTGTCGGTGTATGGATACGGCCGCTTGAGCCAACGCAGGAAGGGACCGCCGGATGTCAGCAGTGGATTTCTCCGACATCTCAGCTGCCTGGGCCTCCTCAATGGCAGTTTGCAGGTCTAGGTTTTTCTTTGCCAACGAACACCTCTGCAGCTGGATGTCCCTCACCCCGCACACCAGCTGCTCTACTAACACGTCATCCAGGTCCCTGTATTCACAGTCAAGAGCAGCCGTTCGCAACCGCGCCATGTATTGGTTCACTAACTCCGCCTCCCCTTGCATCACTTGCCTTAGTTGGAACCAGCGGGTGAACTTCGAGGGTGCTGGTGAATAATGGTTCTTCAGTTTTTCATGCAAACTGTCCCACGAGGCGGTGTGAACGGGCTGGGGTGAACAGCACTCGTGCAGTCACAAAAACGTCGGGCCACACGAATTCAAAAAGTGTGCCCGCTTGCAGCTGCTGGACAAGTCAACAAAATCGTGGGCTTCTAAAAAGCACTCAAAACACTCCACGTATGCATCCCACGACTCCGTGGAGGCATCAAACGGGGCGAATGCGGGCGACGTCATAACCAGGTCTCCCCTTTTACTTTGTCTCAGCACCTTCGTCGCCAGTGCAAAATATCAGCTGAGACAGGAACGAGGCGGCAACAATACAACAAGTTTAATCCAACAACACAGAAACCATGATTAAAACAACCCCTTTGCAGACTAATCAGCACAGCTGCTTAAATCCCCATGCTAGCATGGAACCGCCCCCCTTGCTGATTTCCACCAGCCGGTGCTGCAACAGCCTGGTGCTTACTCATGATGTAACAAATGCCAATTTGGCAAGGGACTTCATCCAACCCACCAAATCTAAAGTGCTGTTCGAAGAAACGAAGGATGGAGGTGAGGCTCTGTGTGGACTTCAGTGGAATTAACACCATGTGCGTAGAGAAGACCTACCCACTCCCCCTCATGAAAGACATGCTAAATCACTTAGAGAAGGGCAAAGTGTTCACCAAGGTAGACCTGAGAGAAGCCCAGGCTTCAGGGAGCCCCTGCCATATTCATGCAGCTAATCAATGAGGTGCTGCATGAGCACCTGTACAAAGTGTCCTAGTTTACCTGATGACATTCTCATATTCAACAAGACACTCGAAGAACACATTAAACTAGTGTGGCAGGTTCTGAAAAAGCTCCTAGCCATGAAGCTCTATGCAAAGCTGTCCAAATGTGAGTTTCATAAGACTGCCCTAGACTACCTGGGCTACCGAATGTCAAATGACAGAGTCAAGATGGACCTAGGAAAAGTAAAAGCAGTACCGGATTGGCAAACTCAGAGCACCTGCAAGCAACTCCAAAGCTTCCTGGGGTTTGCAAACTTTTACAGACAGTTCATTCCAGCTTTTGCTGAAGTAGCCCTACCCCTAACAGAGCTGCTGAAAATAGGAGGGGCCACTACAAAACCAACCCCTGGCGTCCATGGGAGGAAATTGCCATGGACTTTATAGTCGAACTCCCAGAAAGCAAAGGGAATATGACCATGATTGATTTATTCTTGAAGCAAGCCCATTTCACTGCCTGCTCAAGATTGCCCTCAGCCAGGAAATTGGCCAAGATGTTTATAAAGCAAATATACTAGCTACACGGAGTACCCCGCAGGGTCATCTCTGACAGAGGGGTTCAGTTCACCACTAAGGTCTGGAGAGAGTTCCTGAAGTCCATCGGATCGACCCAGGGGCTTAGCTCAGCTTTCCATCTGAGCATTAACGGAGCCATGGGACACACAAACACCATGATGGAGTACCTGAGATGCTATGGGACTATCAACAAGATAACTGGGCGGATTTGCTGCCTTTTGCAAAAGTGGCTTACAATAATGCAGTTCACCGTATCACTGCACTGACCCTTTTGCAGGTCACTAGTGGCACAGAATTTGTCCCCATGCCCAAGCTGCTACTAGAGCTGCCATAGTCCGTGACCCTAGTCGAATGGATGGAATCGCTAAAGCTGGTTTGGGAAAATACTAAACAAGGACTAGCTGAGGCAGCAGAGGCATGCAAGAAGCAGGCGGATAGGAACCGATCTCTCCACCCCCCTTTCAGGTGGGAGATCACGTATACCTATCAACCAAATATCTTAAGCTAAAATTGCCTAGCAAGAAACTAGAACCGAAGTTCCTAGGACCTTTTTCAATAGTGAAAATAATTTTTCCAGATGTGCCAATATGACATCTCTAATAAATTCAAGCTTTGAGGAAAATGTCTGCCTTGGAGTTTTGATTCTGTTGGGGGTGTTACTTGGAACCCTGACACATGGCCTGCTGGCTGACGCAACCTCTGCTGCAGCCACGGCCACCTTGGCCTGTCCACTGACTTGACTTGCATCATTGCCACTGCTGTTGCCAGGGGCAAGTAGGGCAGAGTCGTATTGTGGCTCCACATGATAATGGGCTCCAGGAGGAGGAGGGGACCCCATCTCCCCCATTGTGAAGAGCACTAAATTTCACTGTGGTATGCAAGGCACTGCAAGAGCAGCAGGCAGGACACTTCGGCCATGAGGTGACAACAGCAGCGGTGGCGGGGTTGGGTCAGGACAGCGGGCAGGACATGAGATGGCAGCAGTGGCCGGTCAGGCCAGCGAGCAGTCCATGAGGCAGCTGCGGGGTTGGGCCAGCAGTGGTGGTATGGGTTGGGTCCAAGTTTGTTCATTCCAGGAATTGCTTTCAAAATAAATATGGCATCAACCAGAGTCATAACTTTATTGCACAAACAATGCAGATTGCATTTGCATAGGAACTTTATGACAACAAGATATCACATGTTCTACTTTAACCCACATTATAAAATATTCTTATGTCTTCATAGTTATTTTCACAAGAAATGTAAACTGTTTTTCTTATAGAATGAGAGCAATTCCATCAGTATTTCACATCAAGATAAACACATTCAAGTATCATTTAGTTGCTGGAGAAAAAAAAGGTGAAGTGGAGGCCTACAAGAATGTCCTTTTATAATTTTTTAAAAGACAATTTTTGTTTGTTTTGCTTTTTATTTATTTTCCAATTCCCTTGAGAAGACAAGGATTTGCATGACATGATAGTTGTCTTCCAGCTGTTTGAGGATAGTCACAGAGATCAAGGAGTTTGAGGGCAAGACAAGAAGCAATGGATGGTACTTGTTAAAAAGTTATATCCAACCTGGAACTAAGGACCAAACAGTAATGGTGAAAGATTGTAATGGTAAAGACTGTAATGGTGAAACCATTAAGGCCAACCTCTTCAACACATTCTTCAGTCTTTGTAAACAGCAATGGCTCATGCCCCTCATTTCCCAGTCGTACCACAACTACTCACAACAATTTACAACATGTTGATTTCACAGAAGATGCTGTTGAAAAGGCACTACACAACCTAAAACCATCTCTTTTGATTGGCCCTGGTGGATTATGTGCCTACTTCCAAAAGGAGCTCTCAACCACCATAGCAGAATCACTTAGCATAATCTACAAAAAATCTTTCAGAACCAGCTCCTTACCAAACTTATGGTCACTAGCCACAGTCATCCCTATCTTCAAAAAGGGTGACCCCAGCCTAGTTGATAATTACAGACCAATCTTATTATGTTGTGTCACCTGCAAAGTCATGGAATCAACCATAAACCAATCCATTACCCTCTACTTAGAGACTAACAATCTACTCTAACAAGAAATTTGGCTTTAGAAAAAAATTGTCCTGCAATCTACAATTATTACACTGCAAAAACATATGGACTTCAAAACTCGACCAGGGTAAATCAATAGAACCAGGGCTGCATAACATCTTGGCTTATGTAGGTAGAACCTGGCTAGAGAGAAATGCACATAAAACCTACGAAAAAGAAAGAAAAAGAAATATATATATGTATATATGTATATATATGTATGTATATATGTATGTGTATGTGTATGTGTATATGTATACTGTATGTATATGTATATGTATATGTATATGTATATGTATATGTATATACTCTTCTCTCCTAACAATCTTTATTCTTAATTTCTAGTCTTAAGCCATTTATACCATCTGTTCCATATTCTATAATTTAATTTAATTTAATTTAATTTAATTTAATTTAATTTAATTTA
>WNWU01000042.1:4537821-4567845 GCA_012654045.1 Ptyas mucosa | reverse complement strand
TTAATTTAATTTAATTTAATTTAATTTAATTTAATTTAATTTAATTTCAAACTTATATACCGCCCTTCTCCCTGAGGACTCAGGGCGGTGTATAGCCAGAGTTAAAAACATAAAATACAAACATTAAAAACAATTAAAAATATATATAAATTTGGCCCCATAATTTAAAAGGTGACAAACCAATTAAAACATTTTAAAAAATTTTAAGCCAGCCCGGCTTGCTGGAAAAGATAGGTTTTAAGGGCACAGCGGAAGGCACCGAGGTCTTGGATTCTCCTCATCTCTGGGGGCAGCTGATTCCAGAGGGTAGGTGCCCCCACAGAGAAGGCTCTCCCCCTGGGGGTCACCAGCCTACATTGTTTGGCTGATGGCACCCTGAAGAGGCCCTCTCTGTGGGAGCACACGGGTCAATGGGAGGTCATCGGTAGCAGCAGGCAGTCTCAAAGATAACTAGGCCCTATGCCATGGAGTGCTTTAAAGGTGATAACCAACACCTTGAAGCGCACCCGGAAGACCACCAGAAGCCAGTGCAGCTCGCGCAGGAGCGGTGTTATGTGGGAGCACCATGCTGCTCCCGTCACTACCCACACAGCTGCATTCTGGACCAGTTGGAGTCTCCGGGTGCTCTTGAAGGGGAGCCCCATGTAGAGAGTGTTACAGTAGTCTAGGCGAGAGGTGACAAGGGCGTGAGTGACTGTGCACAGGGAATCCCGATCAAGAAAGGGCTGCAACTGGCGAATCTGACGAACCTGACAGAAGGCCCCCTGGTTACAGCCGTCAGATGTTCCTCCAAGGACAGCTGCATATCCAGGAGGATTCCCAGATTGCGAGCCCTCTCCATATGGGCCAAAGACTCACCCCCAATAGTCAGTGATGGAGTCAACTGACTATATCGGGATGCCGGGAGCCACAGCCACTCAGTCTTTGAAGGGTTGAACTTGAGCCTGTTCCTCCCCATCCAGATCCGCACAGCCTCCAGGCACTGGGACATCACTTCAAGGGCATCGTTGGGGTGGCCTGGGGTGGAGATGTACAGCTGGATGTCATCAGTGTACTGGTGATATCTCACCCCAAAGCCACGGATGATCTCACCCAGCAGCTTCACATAAATCTTGAACAAGAGGGGCAAGAGAACCGACCCCTGTGGTACACCACAAACGAGAAGCCTCGAGGTCGACCTCTGCCCCCCTGCCAACACGAACTGCAACTGGTCGGAGAGAAAGGAGGAGAACCACCGTAACACGGTGCCCCCCCATCCCCAACTCTTCCAACCGGTGCAGCATGATACCATGGTCGATGGTATCAAAAGCTGCTGAGAGATCTAACAGGACCAGAACAGAGGAACAACCCCTGTCCCGAGCCCTCCAGAGATCATCTACCAACGTGACCAATGCCGTTTCCGTGCTGTGCCCAGACCTGAAACCCGACTGGAATGGATCTAGATAAGATGTTTCCTCCAGGAATTGTGGAAACTGTCACGCGACCACACTCTCAACAACCTTTGCCACAAAGCGAAGGTTGGGGACAGGACAATAGTTGGCCAATACTGCCGGGTCCAGGGAAGGCTTCTTGAGGAGAGGCTTCACCACTGCCTCTTTCAAGGCAGTGGGGAAGTAACCCTCACTCAACGAAGTGTTGATAATACCCTGGAGCCAGCCTCGTGTAACCTCCCGGGAAGCCAGTACCAACCAGGAGGGACATGGGTCCAGTAAACATGTGGCCGCACTAAGTCTCCCCAAAATCCTGTCCACATCATCAGGAGTCACAGAGTCAAATTCTTCCCAGGTAACATTCTTAAGACTGTTCCTCGTCACCCTGCCCAAATCCACCCAGTCGGAGTTCAAATCCCCCCGGATCTGAGCGATTTTGTCATACAGGTATTGTCCGAAATCCTCAGTCCTGCCTTCCAGATAATAATCTGTCTCTTCTTTTTCTTTAATTTCTTTTGTTAATCTGTCCATTTCAGCACATTCTAAAATCGTATCTATCAATTCTTCCTCATTTGGACTTCTTTCCTGTTTCCAATTTTTTCCATATACTATTCATGCTGCTGTTAAGATGTGTAGCATCAAATATTTTATTTCTTTGGAATATGGTCTTGTGAAGATTCCTAATAAAAATGTTTCTGGTTTCTTTTCTATTTGTTGGTCTGTTATTTGTTCTATCCATTTCTTGATGTTCACCCAAAATTTTTTTGCTGCCGGACAAGTCCACCATAGATGGTAATATGTTCCTTGGGATTTCTTACATTTCCAACATGTTGCGCTATTATTCGGATGTATCTTTACAAGTCTTGTTGGTGACATATGCCATCTATAAAACATCTTCAGCTGATTTTCCTTGTATGCCGTCGATAGTGTTAATTTTGCATTTATTTGCCACATTGTTTCCCACCTCTCCAGATCTATTGTATAATTAAAATTTTGCGCCCATTTAATCATAGTATTTTTCACTATCTCTTCCTCCATCTTATATTGTAGTAGAAATTTATAAATTTTGCTAATTAGCTTTTCTTCTGGTCCTAATATAATTTTATCTAATTAATGTTTCTCTCTTTGAAATTCGTATGTTTTTGTATCTTCCTTATATTTAGATTGGATTTGTGTGTAGGTCCACCAGTCAATTTCTCTATGTAAATCCAATTCCAACTCTTGTTTTGGTTTCAATTCTTCTTGTTGTTCTATTAGATCTTTATATCTTATTACTTATTTAATTCCATTAAATTTGGATGTCTTACTGCCTCTAATGGTGAGAGCCAAATCGGTATTTTTGTATAGTGCTGTTTTTTAATTTTCAACCAGGTTTGTAGTAGCACATTTCTTATTATATGTCTTTTGAAATAGCTGTGTGTTTTGTGTTTTCCGTCCCAAAGGAATGAATGCCAACCCACTTGTATTTCATGCCCTTCAATTGTTAATATTCTATTATTTTTTAATTCCATCCATTCTTTTAACCAGGGTAAGACAGCTGCTTGATAATAAATTTCCCATTCTGAGAGTGCTGTTCCTCCTCTGTCTTTTGTGTCCTGTAATAGTTTGAGTTTAATTCGTGGGCGCTTCCCCTGCCATATAAATTTGGATGTTATTTTATTGAATATTTCAAAAACTTTTTTTCCAATTTTATTGGAATAACCTGAAATAAAAATAAGAGTTTTGGTAAAATATTCATTTTAATAGTGGAGATCCTTCCCATTAGTGATATCTGTAAATTTCTCCAATTGTCTAAATCAGTGGTTCTCAACCTTCCTAATGCTGCGACCCTTTAATACAGTTCTCGGCCTGTCGTCCCGCCCGAGCTTGCTGTGAAAAACGACTCCACACTTTGAGAAGGAGTAGCCAGAACTCTTTACTGGAACACAGCAAAAGCAGCAAGGCAAAGTAACGAACAAGCCGGAAAAATTAATAAAGTCAGCGCTACAGGAGGCAGCCAGGTGGCGCTATATATATGAACTTGGCATAAAGCAAACCTAACATCCGGCAAATAAAAGAACCTCGGGACATTCCCCTCCCTCCACAGCTGTTTGGCAGTACCGCGCCTCTGTTCACGTCACAGAAGCGCGTTTAGGAAAACGTTAACAGCCACGCCTCCCTGCCGTTGTCTCCGCTGCTACTGGCTTTGTTTGTAGCTGCCTCCTGCTGTGAAGTGCCGCTGTGAGTGTCGCTGTAACTCTGTAAGTCCGACAGCTCCGGCTGCATTCTGCCTTTTCTAATCTCCGTCCCCCCCCATAAGTGATGGCGAGCCTGTCGCGGCTCGACAGTCGGCTCCTCTTTCACCAGGACCCACTCTGGAAGAGGCAAAACAAACAGATTAATTTACAAGTAAGGTTAGATATTACGGGCCCGGCCTCCCTGGGTGGTGACGGTGGTAACGTCGAACCAGGCGCTCGGCCTGTACATCCGACGCAACCACCCAAGAAGCTTGAGCTAGCGGGTAGCCCTTCCATCGTACTAAATATTGGAGCTTTCCTCTACGGATTCGAGAATCCAATATTTTATCAATCTCGTAGTAGTCAGCATGGCTAGGTCCTGGAGGGATAGGGCTGGACCCTACTTTGTCTACGGACACGGGTTTTAAAAGACTGCAATGGAATACGGGATGTATCCGACCAAGTAGGCTGGGTAGGTGTAGCCTGACTGTCACTGGATTGAGGACCTGTGTAATCGGAAATGGGCCTATGTATTTCGGACCAAGCTTTCTGCTAGGTAGGTGTAGACGTAGATATTTGGTGGATAGGAAAACCCGGTCCCCGATTGCAAACGGTTTGGGGTTCGTTCGTTTCTTATCTATATATGTTTTGTATTCCTTAGCCGCTCGTCTAAGTGTCTCCTTTACGGTTTGCCATGTTTGTTGGATTCTTCTAGCCCACTCCTGGGGTGTGGTGGGGTTTGACGATGGTGGCTCGACTTCTGGTATGGCATAGAACTGCTGGCCATACACTATCTGGAAAGGTGACAGTCCAGTGCTTCGATGACAGATGTTGTTATACGCTACTTCGGCGAATGGGATAAGAGCCGCCCAGTCTGTCTGTTGATAACTCACGTAACAACGTAAAAATCTCTCTACGGCGGCATTAGCTCTTTTGGCTGCCCCGTTCGTGCTGGGATGAAATGCCGAACTCAAACCTTGCGTAGATCCTATACGCTGAAGAAACCCTCTCCAGAATTTCGCCGTGAATTGAACTCCCCGATCCAATATGATGTGCTTTGGAACTCCGTGTAACCGATAGATGTGTTTCACGAACATGTCGACTAACCGGCGAGCGGATGGAAGACCCCGGCAAGGAACAAAATGTGCTTGCTTGGAGAACAAGTCCACGACTGTCCATATTACAGTATATCCATTACTGGAAGGGAGGTCCACAATAAAGTCCATTGCCAGTTCCTCCCAGGGTCGGCTCGGATCTGCTACAGGTTGTAAGAGTCCTATAGGTTTCCCACACCACGGTTTGGTGGATGCACAGACAGAACATTTCCTTACGTACTGCTCGATCTCTTTCCACATTTTAGGCCACCAAAATTGGCGTCTCACTAAATGAAGGGTTTTTAGAAACCCGAAATGGCCTGCTACTTTCTCATCGTGGCATCATCGCAACACTGTTGACCTCAGTGTTGGTGGAATGTACATCCTATCACCAAACCAGGCTAAACCATCTCGTAAAGTCAGTGCCGCCCGGTTGTGTGCCAGCCACGTATCTTGTTGAAGCGCCGTTTGTAGTTCGTGTAGGAATGGCGATTCCGTATGCAATGCAGCCACCGCCCCTGTAACAAGCATTGTAGTGGCTGGGATTAAAGGCTCCACCACCTCCTCCCGTTGACTATGGTACTGCGGCATCCATGAAAGGGCATCAGCCAAGAAGTTTCTGCCTGCTGGGATGTGTCGTAGTTGAAATCGAAACCTCCGGAAATACTGCGCCCATCTCAGTTGTTTAGGGGACAGACGCCGTGGTGTCTGCAGAACCTCGAGGTTTTTATGGTCTGTCCAAACTTCAAACGGCTTTGCTGCTCCTTCCAAGAGATGACGCCATGTTGTGAGAGCCCACCGTACCGCGTAGGCTTCTTTCTCCCATATTGCCCAGCTTCGTTCTGTCGCACTGAATTTCTTAGATGTGTAGGCACATGGGCGCATCTGACCTTGTTGGTATTTCTGTAGCAATATTGCTCCTACCGCTACATCGCTAGCGTCCACCTGTACTACAAATGCCTGTGTTAAGTCAGGATGTTGTAGGATTGGCTCCTGAACAAAAAGATGCTTAAGCTGTTCAAAAGCCGTTTGGCATGAGGCAGTCCAAGGCAATTTTTGTGTGGGCTTGGCCCTCCCTCCGACGGACTTGGTGCGCAACAAGTCTGTCAACGGTAATGCAATGGAAGCAAAGGCTGGAACAAATTGACGATAAAAATTAGCGAAGCCTAAAAAACTTTGAAGTTGTTTCTTGGTTTTGGGGGGTTGCCATTCGACGATCGTCTTCACTTTATTTGGGTCCATCTCTACCCCCTCCGCTGATATCCGGTACCCCAAATAGTCTATTTTTGTTTTATGGAACTCACACTTAGACAACTTCATGAACAGCTTTGCCGCTAGCAATTTCTCTAGCACCTGCCGCACCAACGCCGTGTGTTCTGTTATATCCCGTGTATAAATTAGGATATCATCAAGATAGACAAGAACGCCTCGGTATAAATGTTCGTGTAATACCTCGTTGATGAGTTGCATAAACACCGCAGGGGCGCCTTGCAGACCGAACGACATAACTTTGTATTGGTAACTGCCCAGGGGACAGTTGAACATAGTCTTCCATTTGTCCCCTGGTTTTATTCGCACACGGTAATAAGCTTCACGCAAATCAAGTTTAGTGAATATCCGCCCAGTAGACAGTGTAGCCAGTAGATCTTTCATTAGCGGAATCGGGTATATTGGCTCTACACTGACGGCGTTCAAGCCACGAAAATCCACACAAAGGCGTAGCCCTCCGTCTTTTTTCTCACGGAAAAACACAGGTGCTGCCATCTTCGCCCTACTGGCCGTGATGAACCCTCGTTTTAAATTTTTATCTATATACTGTCGCAACTCCGCTAATTCTGGTTGGGTTATGGAATACATACGAGGTTTAGGGAACGTGGCCCCAGGCAGTAACTCGATGGCGCAATCGGTGGGTCTATGGGGCGGCAATGCTTCGCATTCCTCCTAGTCAAACACTGCTGCCAGATCGTGATAGACAGCTGGATACAATTGTTGTGTTGACCCTTCCATCAACCTATAACTCTCCTCCCTGGCCTCTGCTGGTTGGGAAGCACCTCCTATACGGCCTGAGTTCTGTGCTGCTGACCTCAGCGGGATTCGTAGTTTCCGAAACCCATCCTCCCACCAAATGTGTGGCTGACACCTGTCTAACCAGGAAGACCTAGTATAACGGGCTCTATCATATGGTCCACAACAATAAATTGGATGGTTTCTTGATGTTCCCCAATCTCTAGGAACATTGTTTCGGTAACCTGTGTGGCCGGAGCCCCCCCCCCAGCAAGGACCCATCCATTTGCTCAAATTTCACCGAGTTCTGTAATGGTCTTACTTGTACCCCCAAAGTGGTTGCCACCGTTTTGCGAATAAGACAGCGGGTACAGCCCGTATCCACCAAAGCCCCATACTGTAGGCCAGTCGGACACTTATGATTACGAAGAACCACAGGTATCACAAAAGGACATACAGACTCACTCACCATAGGATCTTCTGGGTCCTCATCATCGCTATCTCCCGACACCACAGGAAACTTACTCGCAGACGACGCCGAGTTGTACTTTTGCACCTTCCGGACTTCCTGTTGGTCTGTGGACCCTTGGACAGCTTGGGTTCGGTCTGAGGTCACGACATGTCCTGCTCCTTTCGGAACAATCCCCATTCTTGCCGCCTGTGGTTTGGATTGGGTACGAGGAACTGGAAGGAGGCAATCCGCTGCTCGATGACCTACTCGGTTGCAACGGAAACACCGGAACGACGGCTGTGGCATTCTAGCAACCGGAAGGACGTCGGATGGATGATCCGAACGCCGGACCACTGGGACGTTGTCTGGCACCGCCTCAGACGGCACCTTCCTTTGCCTAACAAAAGAGTCCACTCGAGGACGAAATTCTTGAAGGGAGATGTCCAGCTCTATGGCGGCCTTAAACCAGACGGACAAGCGAGGCGGCAACCCGCGATAGGCACAAGCCAGCCTCAACTCGTGGTCCAGCCCCATTCGAAATTGCTGTACCATCATACGTTCCGGCCAGTCCACCAGACGACTGGCTAATTTGCGAAAACTTTGCACATAATCCTTCGCAGGTGAGCCTTTTTGCCTAAGCGCCACCAGTTCTCCCTCTGCCACTTGAACACTCGACTCATCTTCAAACATCACACGCAGAGCTTCCAAAAATCTTCCCACGTCCACAAGCTCACGGGCATGATGCCTATGTAACCCAGCCACCCAGTCTGCGGCCTCTCCCGTTAACACCGCCGTTATATCCATGATCATGGCCCATTGCGAAGCATACAGGTGGCCAAAACGATCGAGGTGGTTGAGAACCTGACTCAAGAACAGAGCCACTCGATCTGAGCTGCCATCAAACGAAGCCCGTAATGGAGGTGGACCCCATTGATAGGGAGGTTGACCCCATTGAGGCGGAGGCAACCAGGGACCTTGCCCCGGGGCCCATGCTGGTCCATGATCAGGCACTCGACACCGATCCCCTATGTCTCTTCTTGCCGGTGGGCAGACCCTATCCCCCTGCCCACGGTGGGTTCTCTGCTCCACCCCCACCTCTCTCGTAGGTGGTGGTAATCCAGGAGCCCTGTCCCTTACCGACCCCCGAGCTGGTCTCAAGTCCCAGGTTTCCGTTTCCACCCGGCCTGGCTCTTTGTGGTCTCTTCCCAGCTTAGGGCTCGCCATCCGAAATTTCACCTCCGGGCTAGCCCCTACTGTGCCCCCGTGCTGCCAAGACGTACCCTGCGTTGACTCCACCCCTGTGGCCCAGGGTTGCCAGGAGGGAGCATCCCTGAAACTCCCTTCTCCAAATCGATCCTGCAGGGCGTCCAAAGCACTTGATCCAGATGACAACAATCCCCAATCTGTATCATCCTCCTCCATCCAGCGGTGCTCTCTCCATCCCCTGAACGCCGGCCCAACAAGCGAAGACTGCGAAGACTGTGCTTCTGCGTGCGTGGAACCTGGCCACCACTCCCCCTCACCGGTCTGCTCCGAATAGCCAAGTCCTTTCCCAACTGCCTCAATGGCCACCCCCTTTTCGCAGACATCCTCTATGCGCTGCCGCTGCTTGGCGCGCACCACGGGTTGGTCTGTAGGGGCACTCAAGGGGACCTCTGTCTCTCCAAGCACTTTTTCAGCCACGGCCTCACCCAACGCTGGCTCCAGCAAGCCTGGCTCTGTCCCCTCCGCCATCCGGACTGCCACACCACAGAACAAGAAACTAACAGATAGTGTATGAAGGGAGCGCTGACTTTCTCTCGGCCTGTCGTCCTGCCCGAGCTTGCTGTGAAAAACGACTCCACACTTTGAGAAGGAATAGCCGGAACTCTTTACTGGAACACAGCAAAAGCAGCAAGGCAAAGTAACGAACAAGCCGGAAAAATTAATAAAGTCAGCGCTACAGGAGGCAGCCAGGTGGCGCTATATATATGAACTTGGCATAAAGCAAACCTAACATCCGGCAAATAAAAGAACCTCGGGACATTCCCCTCCCTCCACAGCTGTTTGGCAGTACCGCGCCTCTGTTCACGTCACAGAAGCGCGTTTAGGAAAACGTTAACAGCCACGCCTCCCTGCCGTTGTCTCCGCTGCTACTGGCTTTGTTTGTAGCTGCCTCCTGCTGTGAAGTGCCGCTGTGAGTGTTGCTGTAACTCTGTAAGTCCGACAGCTCCGGCTGCGTTCTGCCTTTTCTAATCTCCGTCCCCCCCCATAAGTGATGGCGAGCCTGTTCGCGGCTCGACAACAGTTCCTCGTGTTGTGGTGACCCCCAACCATAAAATTATTTTCGTTGCTACTTCATTACTGTATTTTTTACTACCGGTTCGGTGGGCGTGGCTTATTTTGTGGGCATGGCTTGGAGGTCATGTGACTGGGTGGGCATGGCTAGCTGGTCATGTGACTGGGTGGCCATGGCTATGTGAATAGGGACTACTCAGAGGGCTGAAAAAATTCATTTCTGACAGGTCCTCGCACTTTTGACTGGTCCTCACATTTATGACCATCCTCACATTTATGCCGATGCAGCATTCTTAACAACTGTGTCACTCATTTCACAACTGCTTCTCTTCAGCATGGTGACAAGATAGGGCAAAAATGTAAAATGTGAGGACAGTCGTAAGTTCGAGAACTGGTCAAAAGAGCGAGGAAGAGTCAAAAATAACTTTTTCAGCCCTCTGAGTAGTCCATGTGCATAAAAGGATACAGGAATAGAGAGGGATGAAGGAAGGGAAGGGAAATTAGAGTAGGAGTGAAGGTAAGAGAGGGAGGAAGAGAGGAGGAGAAGGAGAAAGGAAGGGGAAATAGGGAGGAGAAGAGGGGGGGAAGAGAAAGTAAGAAGGAAAGAAAAGAGAGAGGTGGTAGGTTTGAGGAGAAAGATTGCTGTACAATAAAAAAGATGAAAGGGAAGAAAACCAACCCCAAACAAATATAAAGATATTAAGATAAAGAATGAATTGTTAAACTTTAAAGAATAAAAGAGAACAAATATGAATAAATAGCAATAATTAGAAACACACATACAAACATACAATGTATTTTCTTTGAACAGAGTATTTGGCCGGTTCACAAATTTAAACAGTGTTTAGTCATTTCAATTAAATTTACAATTTCTATATTTCCTTTTTGCCATATTTATTCCTCATCTATTTTTTAAAAAAACCAATATTACCCTTTATCCTCATTTCTAATCTTAACTGATTTCAATTTTTCCCTTCTATTCTATATTATACCCCTTCCCATTGTCATCTATTTTTATATCCATCCTCACATTGGTTAATTATTGGTTAATTATTGGTTAATTATGTAATACAGTTGTTTAATACAAATTCAGCATTTTAATATAAATCAATTAGTTATATAACTATCTTTTTTGTATAATCAATATGAACATGAATATTCCAATTATTTCCATGCAATCCAATTTCTTACAAATCAATTAATTATATTTACCAATAATAATAAACCAAATAATTTCCCCCATATATTTCTCCAAACCACAACTTAACCATTTCTGCTTTCAACACAATATGCAATTAATAGTATCTCAATTATTACAATTCCCTAGTTAAATAGAGCTTTTTTTTCTTTTGTGTTTTAAAATCTTGAACCTCCTCTTTTGCCCTAAATTTCCCATTGTTTGCAGTTTTCCGCCTACCTTTTTGAGCGAGGAAAAAGAAAAAAAAAGAAATCTCTCTCTGCCTCATTTTGTCACATTGCAGCAATAGATTGGGAGTGGGCGGGGTAAGCGACCGGCGATCCAACAGAGGCAGAGGGTGAGGGTGAGTGAAGGCGTGGATGGGGGCGAGAGAGGGCTTTGGTGACCCCTGTGAAATGGCCGTTCGACCCCCAAAGGGGTCGCGACCCCCAGGTTGAGAACCGCTGCTTTATGGGGTTCTGGATTGGTCAAGTACCAGTCATATTGTCTGATGGGGAAGAGGAGGCAGACCTGAGGCACAATAAGGGAGAAACTCATTTCACTCTTGTCCTATGACCGTGATGGTGAAGCTATGGCATGTGTGCCAGAAGTGGCACGCAGAGCCCTCTCTTTTTTTTTAATTAAAAAGTTTTTTAAAAATACAAACATTTCCCCCCCTTCCCTCCCCCCTTCCCTCCCCCCTCGCCCACCCATTCCCCCTCCCCCTTCCCCCCTCCCCCCTCCCCGGCCACCGGTGATCCAACAGAGGCAGATGGTGAGGGTGAGTGAAGGCGTGGGGGGGCGAGAGAGGGCTTTGGCCGCCCCTATGAAATGGCCATTGGACCCCCAAAGGGGTCGCAACCCCCAGGTTGAGAACCGCTGGTCTAAATCTTTCTTTATCTGTGTTATTAATTTATCATAATTATTTTTCTTTAATTGATGAGCCTCTTGCCGATAGCCAAATCCTTAGATATTTTATTTTCTTAGTTGGTTGTATTTGTATAATGTTCTCCAACTCTTTTTCTTGTTCCTTTGTAAGATTTTTTGTTATTAATTTTGATTTGTTTTTATTAATCTTTAGTCCCGCCACTTCTCCAAATTCTTCCAATTTCCTAAACAATTTTGTTGCTGACTCTAGTGGTTAATATAAACACAAGATCGTCAGTGAAGGCCTGAACCTTGTACTCTTCTCTCCTTATCCTTAACCCTTTAATTTCTTGGTCTTCCCTAACCTTTTTTAGAAGGATCTCCAACGTTAAAAGATACAGTAGTGGAGAGAGTGGACATCCCTGTCTAACCTCTTTTGTTATGCCAAATTGGTCTGTGGTGTCATCTTTAATAAATACACTTGCCATTTGTTTCGTGTAGATTTCCCCTATGATTTTTTCAAATTTTGTCCCGAATTGCATAAATTTTAGTTGCCTTATTAAAAATTTCCAATTTAGATTATCAAATGCTTTTTGGGCATCAAGGAAAATCAGTGAAGCTTGTTTTTCCGGGTGTGATTTGTAATACTCTAATGTATTTATTATTATTCTCATGTTAGTCTTAATTTGTCGGCCCAGCAGAAATCCATTTTGGTCTGACTGTATATGATTATTTAATACTTTTTAAATTCTTTCCGCAATAATTACTGCAAATATCTTATAATCTGTGTTTTGCAGGGAGATTGATCTGTCATTTTGTATTAACTGATGGTCCATATCTTCTTTGGGTATGATAGTAATTATTGCCTCTGTCCAGGTTGTCGGAATTTTTGCCTTTTCCATAGCCTCGTTATATATTTCTAACATGGTTTCTCCCAATATTTCCTGTATGTTTTTATATAATTCCGCCAGTAGCCCATCTGGCCCCGGTGTTTTGTTGTTTTGTTGTTTTTTCAGTGCCAATTCAAATTCAAGTTTAGTTATCAGTCCATTTAATATTTCTCTTTGTTCTTCTGTAATTGTTGCCATTTCTGATCTTTCTATATACTGTTTCACCTTTTCCTCCTCTACCTCTTCTGTATAAGTTTGAAAAAAATGTCTGGATAATTTCCTTTTTAGCTTCTCTTCTGTATTGAGTTTCTCCTTTTTCGTCTCTGAGTTGGTATATCATTTTTTTATCTTTTTCTTTTCTCAATTTATATGTCAACCATCTACCTGTTTTGTTAGCAAATTCAAAATAGTTTTGTTTTGCCATTTTTATTTTCTGGGCTATTTCTTTTTGATTTATCAAATTAATTTTATGTTTTCTTATGTTCCATTCCTCTTTTATTTTTTTATTTTGGGGATCTTTTTGTAATTTGTATTCTGTGTTTTTTAATTCTTCATATAGTTTGTCTTGCTGTTGTCTCCTTTCTTTATTTTTCTTCCCTACGTATGCCATCGTCAGTCCTCTTATGTATGCTTTTGTTGTATCCCAAATATTTTGCAGGGAAGTATCCTCTTTTTTATTTATCTTAAAAAACTATTCTAATTCCTTTTCCAGCATTTGTTTAAACCCTTTTTCTTTAGATATATTTTGATTCATCGTCCATCTCCTAAATCTTTTTTTTCCTTTCCAATTTATGAGTATTGGGTTGTGGTCTGCCCATTCATTTACTCCTATCTCTATTGTTTCCACACCTGTCCTAATATCTGCAGTCATCCAAGCCATATCGATTCTTGACCAGGATTGGTGTGGATGAGAGTAAAATGTATATTGATTCTCATCTTCGTGGGTCTCCCTCCAAACATCTCTCAGGTTTATTTCTGCGGCTATATTGAAAAATTCTTTTGGTAGTGTTTCTTTCTTTCTTTTATTTCTCTTACCACTTTTATAATCTTTTTTGGCATCGACTATTGCATTATAGTCTCCTATTAGATAGATATTTTCGTATGCTAATTCTAATATTTTTTTTACGTATTCCTTTAAAAAATTCCTGTTGATTTTGGTTAGGGGCATATATTACTACTAATACTGATTTTTTCCTTTCTGTTTCTAACTCGACCATCACCATTCTTCCTCGTCTGCATATATTAATTTCGATTGTATCCTTTCTTTTACATAGACTGCTACTCCTCTCCTTTTTTTTGCATCAGAGATATATATATAATTTTCCTAATTTTGGGTTTTCTAATAATTTTTGGTATCCTTTTTGATATGCACTTCTTGGAGGCATATCACATCTGCTTCCAATTTTCGTAGTTTCGTGAATATTTGCATTCTTTTTTTCGGCGTGTTTAATCCATTTATGTTTACCGAGAGAAGTTTGATTGCCTCTTCTATTGCCTAGTGTAACTGTTTTTTGGTGTGTCTTGTCTCCATCCGCCTTTTTGCTCTCGCACCTTCTCTTTCCTCTTGTTCTTTTTCTTGACTCTTTCTTACTTCTTTTTCTTGCTCCGCTTCTTCTTTTTGTTCTTCCTCCTGGCTTCTACTCTCTGATTCTTCTTTACTTTCCTGTTCTCTTCCTGTGTAAAATGTAAGTTATAAAATTCTTTTGCTTTCTCTACTGTGTCTACTTAGTACTTTTTGTCTTGCCATGTGATTAAAATTCCATCCGGTGTCAACCATCTGTACATTATTTTATATCTAATCAATTGGGTTGTTAAGAACTGATAATGTTGGCGTTGGTTTCTGATTCTTCGAGATATTTGTTTTAAGATTATAATTTCTTTGCCCTTATATGTCAAGGTTTCTTCTCTTGATTTTCTATATACTTCGTCTCTAATTGTTCTTTTTGAGAATCTTACATGCACTTCCCTCACCAATTGGTGTCTTCTTATGTAATTAATGTGTACCTGGTATATTTCATCCAAATGTCCTTTTATTTCTGACTTGTCTTTCTGTATTATTTCTGACACTATCTCTGCCATTCCCCCCCCCCCCCAGGTCTTCATCTTTTTCTTCTATTATATTTTGAAAGCACAAAAAATATGAAGCTTTCTCCATCTCCAGCATCGCTATTGAGTCAGACAATTCCTTATTTAGTTGAAAAGATTTTTGCTCCATTGTCTCCACTTTTGTCTCTACGTAATCTATTTTTGTTTCCACTCTTTCTAAATTTTTCTTCATTTTCTATTATTGATTGTTGGATCTCCCCAAATTTATCATTTATATTTTTAATATCCTCTTTTACCTCCTATTTCATTTTTGAATTCTGCATGAAACATTTTCATTTCTTCATGATTATCCGCTATTTTTTCTTGTGTTTTTAATAGTGTTTATTGAATCATCTGAAACATGTTTTGCATAGCATTTAATGTCAATTCTGGCTTTTCTTTTTCTTTTCCTATCATGTTGTCTATTGTTCTTTGCTGTAGTGGTTATGCCACTGTTATTATAGGATTAGTAGTTGTTTTTTTTTCCTGTTTTCACTATGGTGGTTATGGTTGACATTTTTAAAGCTTGTGTGAAGTTTTCCCACACTAACATATAAATATTAATCTTTGATTTCTCTCTCTCTCTCTCTCTTTTTCTTTTTCTTTTTGGATATACTTATACTTTTTTCTCTACCTTTTACTTATGCAAAAACAGTTTTAGATACACACACCTATATCTTTATCTTATATACGTTTCAACTTATTCTGAATTTATCTATTTTTACTAATATACACTATAATATAACACTATAACACTATAACAATATCACAATATCTTGCAACTTATCAATTATTATCAATTATTACTTTACAATATTTTTCAATCAGTGTAATTGTAATTAAATTAGATTTCTTTTACTTTTGTATTCTGTAATTATAATATTAATAAATATAAATTCACAATGCAGTAATTAATTATAGCTGTAATACAATCTTTTTTCCTTCCCCCTTACTTTAGTGTTTATATATATTTTTTCGTGTATAAAAATATGTTTTATTCTTCTTTTTGTTGTTCTTTGACTCTTCTTCCCTTCTCCAATCATTCTTCTGATTGTTATGGTATTTTAGTTATTTTCTATTGTGCTAACACATCAGTCATCTTTGAAGTGTTAATCTCTCCTTAAGTCCGTCCCCAGTCATCAATTAAGTCCCACAAATTTTTCACAGATTTCTTAAGTTCTTCTTTACCTCTTAAAGTTATTTAGTTTCTCCCGTTTTTTGCCTTCTCCACTTCTCTGTCTAGTCTTGGGGTTTTAACTCTGTCACTGTTCCTCTTCCGGTTCTGCTGACTCACTCCCTGGGATTCTCCTTCCCTCGCACTGATCTCTTTTTCTCTCCCTGCTGCGCTTCACTTATAAGCCCCTGCTTATTTATCCATCTCTTTTGCGCTCTCCTCACCTCATGCTCCTCCATATTTTCTAATTTCTTCTTCTGGGTCTGTTTCGGTCTGCCACTCGAAACTGCTTACAACACTCTTTGCTTCCCTCTATACAGACACCATTGCTCCTATCCACCTTAAAGGCAGATTTCCTCTCCACCAGATTTAAAGGGGTTTGTCCTTTTTCCTCCCGGTCGATAGCATGTCGGCCAGGGGCTTCGGAACTTCCCCTTTTATTTCCCGATCTCTACAGGATCAAGAAAGCCCCAAAAGAGCTTCTGCTACAGAGTTTTTGGGTTCCAGAAATGGCGTCCCCTTTCCTCACCCTCTCCACAATGATGTCTTTTAAAAGGCTTTAAAAAAAATATCTGATGATGAGACAACTCAGCTGGGATTGTCAGAGAGGCTTTTTACAAAATATTTTGAAAAGCCTCTCTGATGATCAGGCAACTCAGCTGGGATCATCAGAGAGACCTTTAAAGCATTTTTTTCTGCAACCTCTTCAGAGGAAGAGGTGGTGTAAAAAATGCTTTGAAAAGGCTCTGACAATCCCAGCTGTGTTGCCTGATCGGCAGAAGCTTTTCAAAGCATTTTTTTGCACTTGCAGAAAAAATGCTTTGAAAAGTTTTTAAAAGTTGGCCACGCCCACCCAGTCACATTAACACCACCACCCCCCAACCAAGCCATGCCCACAGAACCGGTAGTAACAAATTTTACATTTCACCCCTGTTTCAGTATATTGATCTTTATAAATATTTGTTTTTTGTATGCTTTTTAAGGAGATCAGCTTTTTTAATTTTATAATTTTGTGTTCTAATTTTCTTTGCTTTTTGTATTTAGCTAATTAAAAAGTCTTAAAATATAAATATTTTGCATTTAGGTTAATAGTTTTAGGGAGAAGAAGAAAGGCAAATATAATTAGATATTATTCATATGTTTTTTTAAAACATTTAAACTATTTTCTATTAGTCTTCTTTATTTATTGATTAGCCCTTGGGCCATATCAAAATGCAGAGCTCCAGAAACAATTATTACAAAAATTTGATTGAAATAATTTAAAATGAAATTGAAATAGGAATAAAACATGATTTAAAATGTGTTCATTTTAAATTTCATTTAAAATTAAATTAGAGTAAAATACAATCTAAAATGAAATCAGAATAGAATACAATAATTTGAGATACAAATTAAATATGATTAAGATTATGTTACAATGTCACCCCTGCATCTTCCCAATCAATCTTACAACTACTATTAGAATTACTTTATTAAATCAAATGCTCTTTCCTGCAACCTACCACAATCTGCTGCGCCAACTTTGTCCTTTTTTCCATCTATTTTATAGCAAATTTGGCAATCCATTTCACCAGCTGCAAGTTAGAACCTAACAAACAATGTTGCAAGAAGTGCTCTTTAGACTTAGGAGTGCTGGCGAAAAAGATCCTGCCCAGCTGATGTTCCCTCAAATCTGAGTACAGGGGGCAGTCAAAAATTACATGGGGTATTGTTTCAACTTCCACCTTCCCACATAAACAGACTCTTTCACGACTTCTGGTTGGTGATCCATGGCAACATGGTGGTAGGAGAGTGATCTCTGCTCTCCAACCCCGTTTTTCACCGTGTTTTGGGGACCCTGAGGGACGCAAAGCCCAGAGAGCTTTGCGAACGAGAGAGAGAGTCAGGTGAGCGGGAAAGTGTAGAGCAAGCATTCCCCACTCAACCAGATGCCTCTATTGATCCCAACATGAGTGCGTCTGTCATTCAATGGTGGACCTGAGGCCATGATATGCCAGCAAAAAGACAGGAAGCAAAGAAGAAGATCTGACCGAGCGGTGACTGGAAGAAAGGAGAACCGACTGAAAAAGTGGAGAGAACTGAGACGTCAGCATGGAAGAATAAGAAGAGTGTCTTAACAGAGCAGCGGTGCAAGAGAAAGATCGGTGGGATGCTGTAAGTAACAATAAAGCAGGGGGGGAAACATAGCTGTCAAGACAGATTTAATGGAGAGTTAGACTGATGGAGACCCAGGCGGAGACCGAGGAGGAAGGAGACAGGAAACGCAGCCATTCAAAGCAACTGACGGCAGTAGCAACAGAAGAGTGACTAATAGACTAATAAAACGGAGAAGGGCGCATCAGAAGTGCTGCTAATTAACTTTGATAAATTGGAGAAACTGATTTTTTAAAGAGGAGAAGAAGACTGAGGGCAGGAGGACCCTGAAAGTTTAAACAACAGTGACTTCCGCTATTTAAGCACTGTAATAGAACTTTGGACCTAGCTCTTAAAGAGAAAGCACCTTATTTTTACTCTTGCACTTCTTTGTGATCCCCTCCCCCCCATTTTCTTGTTGATGGAGTATTAAATAATGAATATTAAGTAAGTAAGTAGGAAATATCTGTGATATAAATTAGTAGTTGATTATTAATCAATTAGAAATTAATTAGTGGTAAAACAGTAATGATTGTATATCTCAATGAATTTAATTAATTAACTATATGAATTATAACTATAACTACAATTAAATTGATTATAAGTTAAGCAGATAAATTGGATATTTAGATTTAGATATTAATTAACATAGATTGATTAGTGGATTTATTATACTCTTGATAAAATACATAGTTTTGTATCTTATACATCTACTATATAGTTGATAAAAGGTATTACTGTATAGAAATTTAAGGCTAAAGGATAGACTTCCAATGGTGAGCTCATCTTTGCATAAGGAAAACAAAATATAGGTATAAACTTTCCTTGGTTACGAATAAGACCACCTTAAGTAATATTGGGAAGCAAAACAATGATAGATAAGGAGAATAAGAAAAAGTAGAAAAGGTAATACTAGTGGATGATAATTTGGAGGAACATTGATAGGATAGTGAGAGACCAAAAAAAGATTTTGAAAGAAATGACAAGCCTTGCTTCAACAGTATTAAAAACAGGAAAGAAGACGATCTCTAATCCCACAATCACTATGACCTCGCCTGCAACTCAAAGATCGACAGAAGGACTATCTAAAGCAGAAAAATCCGTGGTTATTCCAACAATGCAGGCTATGCAATCTACCCTGACATTAATCCAAGAAACAATGATGAAAATGCAGGAGAAAATGTCCAGCAATCACGAGGAGTTGAAGACGGATATCCAAGCTCTAGACTACAAAATGAATGAGATACAAGAAACGATCCATGATAATGAACAAAAGATAAAGAAAGTGGAAACAAGGGTGGAACAAAATGAGAAAAAGCTTGAATCAGTTGAACAGAAATTGATGGCTCAAAATAGAGAATTAGAGGATTTGATTATCCAGTTAGGGATGGACTAGGCGGCTTTTTACTTGCAATTTCAAAATATCGCAGAAGGCAAAGAGTATCCATGGTAGATCTTCCACTCCTGAAGCCTGTCTGTTCTTCAGCTAAAATGTTATTTCTCATTAACCAATCTTCTAATTTATGAAGCAAATACTTAGCATAAATTTTTGCTGATATATCAATTAGACTAATTAAATGGAAATTATCTGGGTTACCTCTAGAGCCTTTTTTATATAATGGAATAATTATTGATGAATGCCAACTGGCAGGAATTTGCCCTGTTCTATTGATAGAAGTAAAGAGACCTGCCAGGACAGGCGCCCACCAGGCCATGTAATCTTCAAATAATGATGCCAGGAGTGCATCCTGTCCTGGAGCTTTGTTTGTCTTCAGGGAGGAAATTAAATGCCTCACCTCCATGATTGACACTTCTTCCCACTGGGGTAAGGCTTCATATCCCCGTATCAAGCTCAGAGAGGATATCACCTCATCTGAGCTTTCCACTGCTGCTGGAGTGGCCAGATGCTTCTCCCAACTTTCTGCAGTAATGTTTGGGTCACTTATTGGTTTTCTATCTCTAATAATTTTTGAGATGTCCAACCAGAAAAGTGTGGGCGAGGCCAGCTTTGCTGCCTGTTCTAGGCCAGCCCATAAGTTGTCAATATAAGAGGCCTTTTTCCTCTTCAATAGCTGCTTATATTTCTGCCTTATGGTGATATACTCCTTCTGTAATTCCATGTTTCGGCTGATTAAGTATTTCCTAAGTGATTTCCTAAGCTGTTTTTTCCTTTCCTTGCAGTCATTATCAAACCATGTTGAGTAACTAGAATCAAACTGGCCCCTTGGCTTGGTAGTCATGAAAAAAATGCTTCAATTTATGGCAAATTTAGCAAAATATACTATAAGCTCTTGTTCACCTGTACTATTTGAGCATATATGTGCTAAGGCTTCCATACATGGTGAATTCATAAATTCTGTCACTGCTTTACTATCAGCCCTTTTCCATGTTAGTCTTCTCTCATGAGCTATTTCTAAGTTGAAGCCTATTTGTTGAATTGTTTGATTCCTTTTCCTTAAATCGGAAGAGAGTGTCAGGGACGTCTCAATCGGAAGATGATCACTTTCTGGCCTTGGTAACGTCAAAACCAAAGTTGCCCCTGATACTAAGCTGTGAGAAACACAAAAGTAATCAATAGAGCTACATGCCTTAGGGCCAAAAAAAGTTATAGGGTACCTTTTAGCTTCCGAGTACTGGCCTATAATTTGAAGGTTACAGTTGTATACCATTATTAGAAATTTCCCCCCATTTTTATTCTTTTTCCTATCTTGGGAGTCCCATGATTGTTGGTTATGTAAATATCCATCTGGAATTGTACCATTTTCAAATAAAAGCTCCAATGAGGGACCCACATGATAGTTAAAATCCTCTGCCAAAATTAAAAGTGTTTTTATAATTTTTTTGCATGTATCTAATACTTTTACCTCTAATGCCTCCCACAAATCACCCATTGCTGGATTAACATACACATTTACAAATACCATTGACTTCCCTTCCTATGCCAAATGGATTGCTTGAAAAAATAAAGGGACTTCCGGTGGGACTGCGATATCGCCGGACACTTCTTTTTGAAGTGCCAGCCCAGGGCTTCGTAGAACCGCAAGAACAGCGACTATCGGCTGTCTTGTGGTTTGAAAACTTTCCCCCTGGTATGAGGGGGGAAAGTGAGTAGACGGGTGGGGTAGAGCTCCCTGAGAGTGCCAGATTTTACCCATAATCTGGCGCTCGAAGATGAGAGCTCCCCGTTAAGCCTGTCAGTACTCCGGACCCTGGATGTCTCTGCTTTGCAGAGCTAGATGTCGTTACCATCCCAGCAACCAATTTTAAACAAATACTTTTTGAATCAAGCTGGCAGAGCACAAGTTGCACGAATGAAACAGCAAGTATTTTTTTCTTTTTTTTTAACTCCAAGGATTTACTTTCTTTAAAAGATTTTCTCTAAGTGGAAAGTGAAAGCAAGATGGCATTTGAGTTTCAACGGGGCGTGAAGAAGTGAAAGTTAAAAGTAATTATTGACAAGCCCCTGTTTGAAACGTAAAACTCCTTTTTGAAAAGTGGATGAAATAAGAAAGGATGTAATAATAGTAATTGAAGCAGCAATACAAATTACAAATTGTAAAGGGTCTTTTTTTTCCTCTTCTTGAAACTCTTTTTTTTTCCTTTTTTTTCTGTCCTTCTGGAAGGGAAGGAAGAAGGGGGGCAAGATGGCTGGTCTTTTTGAAAGCAAAGAAAGCAAAGGAGGGTTAATTAACCCTCAATGGTCTGATTTTGAGGAAGCTTTGAGTTCAATTACCTCTGCTTTATTGAAAAGAATTGATACTATATTTCAAGCTTTTCAAGCTGGAAACAATGAAATACATGGAAATACTGAGTTGCAATCTAGCAGTGGGGGATTGAATGAAGAGTTGGGAGATGTAAAAAAACAACAACAGATCATAGCAGTTTTTACTGAGGAGAGAAAGATGAATGCTGAGCAGAATAAGGAGCAAGACATTTTGGAAGCTGATGAAATTTTGGTTACACGAATTTTTTTTATAAAACTCAATCTGCATTTAAAGAGCTGTTTCCAGAAGAAGCTACATTTCTGAAAAAATGTTATAATATGCAATCCCAAAAACCGCAAAATTTTACTGGAGTTAAAAAAGGCAGTGTTTTAACTATAATTGGACCTTGATGGTTTAAAAGTGGAGGACGGAAGACTTTATATAGTATTTTATTTTAAATTTGGGGTTTTTTGAATGAGGGTTTCTTTTTTTGTTGTTGTTGTTGTTGGGTTTTTTCTTTGTTTTAAATGAAAGAAGTTATAAAATATCTTGTTAAATTGTATAGACTTAATAATTTGTTAAGTATTAATTAGCTATATTGAGTAATGATAGGTTTGATTAGGTAATACTTAATTGTTTTATTAACTGCTGTAATTATAAATGGAGATTAATTCTGTTGAATTAGATGGAATAAGAAGAAAGAAGACTTGCTTTCCTTTTATCTACTTGTTTAATGATTATGATTATGATAAGTGTGAAATGGAGTTTAATTTAGAGAATTTGAGCTGTATTTTATCTTGTATTTGCTCTGGGAAGTCGGGGGGGTGGTTGGGGAGGGGGGAGAAAATGTATGTAAAACTTTTAAAACTTTTTCAATAAAAAAAAAGAAAGAAAAAATAAAGGGCCAGGGTCTGAGCATATCTCATTTCCCTTCCATCCTAATTCAGCTTTTACCAAGATGCACAACCCTCCTGAGGCTCTTCCCTTTATAGCTACCTTCTTTGCTGGCAGCTGCCAAATATTAAACCTGGGAAGCTCAATGGACGCCTCGTCACTACTAACCCAACTCTCCTGTAAGGCAATTACTTGGTACCTATTTAAAAATTTAATACAGTCATCTGTGCACCAGCTTCCTCTCCATCCTGCCACATTCCAAGGGAGGAAGTGTATTTTTGAAGAAAATGATTGCTCGCTATTTCCTAGTCAGGCTTCTTGAATAATCTCTTCCACCCGTCCTCCCTCACTTACGCTCACACACCCATTTAATCGCCTGAGCTCCATACAAGTCTGTTTAGGTGTCATTACTCTGCCTGTTGCTTTTGGGCTTGCAGATCCATAGGCTCTATTAATCTCTGCCTCCACGGTAAATGATTTTGCATGAGGCACCGCGCTTACGTCATTTCTTGGAATCATCTTTGCCACTAAGAGGGACTGGGGGATTCCTTCCTGGGTGCCTTCCATCTCTGATGTTCATCCCACAGCACTTTGCACTATCAGGTCTGCTGTCTCTGGCACTTTGTGCTGTATAGATGTGGACGTCAGGCTTCCTGGGCTTCTAAGCTGTTGACTCTCTGGAACTGCGTCATGCCTTGATGGGGGCAGAACAATCAACGCCAAAGGAGCAGCAAAAGAAATGGTCTGCTTCAGCAGCCTCCTCACCTCTTTAAGTTTATTAAGTACTTCTTGCTGCTCAGTTAATGAAAGTGAGGAAAAAGTTTCCAAGCAGGCAGAATCGAATGTCTCATCTCACATTAAGCCAATTGAAGGAAGTTTCACATTAGCTGGATCCAAAATCTTAACTGACATTTCCTCTGTAATGCTAAATCTCTTCCCCATTTCAGTTAACTTGCTTTCCCCATTTAGTTCACTTTCCCAGTCAGCCATCCCATGCACTGCAGCACTCTCCCTGGGGGCTCTCTGGATCAGCAGGCTGACTTCGCCACTAGAAAAAACTCAAGTTGGTAAAATTTGATAAAGAACCAAGAATCCTCTCATTTGCATGAGCAGGCTAGGAAAGAGCTGTTGTTTAAACTTAAAAAGAATTCTGGAATAATTATCACGTTGTGGAAGATATTCATATGCTGCCAAATCTATTGCCCCCTTGTCACTCTGAGTAAGCTTGACAAAGAAGTCATTATCTGTCTTTTTGAAGTTCATCTACCTGCATTTATCTCAGAATTATATATGTTCAATACAATCTGCTCCTTCAACAATCACCTGTCCCCGCCCCCCTGTGCTGCGGGATTTCAGGCCCAACCAGCTTACCATCTTTTTTCCCCGCACGATTACGATTACAGTCAATATGCTGTCTACTTACTCCTTCCCACAGTTGCACCATTGATGGTATCCGGCCAGGTCGTTCTGTCTGGCAACCAATTGAAATTACCTGCGGCTTTTCCATCTGTACCGCAGTAATAAAATTGATCCTGGAGTCCAACACAGCTACCCAGCAGGGGAAGGGGGGAGGATGCACGACTTACTATTGATGGTATAGATTGACAAAATCCGTCAATTTTCTGTTGTTTTTGTGGATTGGTTCCACTTCCTTACTATTTGGTGAGCACTGAGCCATCTTTCTTTTCTTCCCCTTGGGAGAGGCCATCAGAGTAAGCAGAGTAAGCCTTCAGAAATCTCTGGCTGCAAGTAGTCTAGTAAGCCAGGTTAATTCAAACAGCAACCTATTTTCTATTAAGAAACACTTCAATTTGATTTTCCAACTTAATTATTATTATTATTATATTATATTTATATACCGCTCTACTTCCGGGGGACTCAGGGCGGTGTACAGACAAATGATAAAATACATATAATACAAATATTTTAAAGAATTGATTAAAATACAATTAAATAATTTGGTCTTAAACCTAAAATTAAAACTCTGAATTATTAAAATTATTATTAAAATTAATTAAAATTATCTGAATAAACATAGAAGGAATTTCCTGACAATGTACTTTGCGTGGTATAAATATTGTGATCATGACTCATAGAGTGAGACAAAAATGTTGAATGATGTTTGGTTGGATTGCCTTATCTTGTATTATTCTAAAATTTCAAATATTTCAATTACCTTTTTCATTTGCCTTTTTTCTCTGGTAATGACATTTCAACCTAGTGACAGTGGTCCTTAAGTCCTCTGAAATGAATACTAAGCACTGAATTGAAGTTCAATACAAAATACAATACAAAAGTAAATAGTAGGGAAAATAGGGAAGGGAAAAGGGAAAGGAAAAGTGAGGGGGGAAAAGGGGTGAAGAAAAAAAGGCATTGATTTCCGACTCCCTTTGATGCAGTCGAATAAGGTATTAACATCAGACTTCAACTTTTTACTTTTACATAATTGTATTAACTAGCCATTTCTATAGCAACAAATCTATCTAATCCGGGGCTCTCATATTCACTTTAAGAATTTTCTGTATACATTTTTATCTAATATTTTTGTCTTATCTTTATCATTTATTTATTTATTATTTATTTATTAGTCCAATTTATATCCCACCCTTCTCTGTAGACTCAGGGCGGCTTACAATGCATTATAGCAGTAGCCTGCATACTTTTTTGTATATACCTGCTTATTAGGGCTTTTGCCCCCCCCCCCAAAGCGGTGTTGTTCTATACAAAGTTGGCTTATTGCCCCCACAATCTGGGTCCTCAATTTACCTATCTTGAAAGGATGGAAGGCTGAGTCAACCTTGAGCCTGTGAGATTCGAACTTGCACTAATTGCAGGCAGCTGGCAGCTAAATGCTAGCACTTAACAGCACTTTAGTCCGCTGCACCACCGAGGCTCCTTAATTAATTTTCAGACCTGCTACTTTTCCATATTCTTTTATTTGTTCTAATAGTTTTGGCACTGTCTCTATTGGGTCTTCCATGATAAACACCAAATCATCTGCAACTGCTTGTAGTTTGTATTCTTCTTTTTTAATTCTCATTCCTTTTATTTCCTTTTCCTGCCTCACTTTTCTATTTAAAATCTCTAATGTCAATATAAATAATAATGGAGATAAAGGGCATCCTTGTCTTGTTCCTTTTCTAATATCTATTTCCTCTGTCATTTCACCATTTACCATCACCTTTGCCACTTGGTCTCTCTCTATATAGTTTGGGTCATATATATAAATCTGTCTCCAAAATCCATCATTTTCAACTGTTTTATCATAAATTACCAATTCACGTTGTCAAATGCCTTTTGTGCATCTAAAAATAACGTCGCGATTTGTTTCTCTGAGTGTAATTCATAATATTCTAATGTGTTTAATATAGTTTGCATATTATCTCTAATTTGTCTTTTTGGTAAGAAGCCATTTTGGTCCAAGTGTATAAACTCGTTTAATAATTTTTTAAATCTTTCTGCCATGATTGATGCAAAAATCTTATAATCCACATTTAATAAAGATATCGGTCTATAATTCTTTATCTGTTGCAGATCTGCCTCTTCTTTTGGTATTAAAGTTATATATGCCTCCATCCATGAGTCTGGAATTTTAGCTTTAAGTAATAGTTCATTGAATACTTGCAGCATCATGTTGCTTAGTACATCTTGTAGGGTTTTATATACCTCTGCAGGTAATCCATCCAGACCTGGTGTCTTCCCATTTTTCTGTCTTTTAATTCCATCCATTAATTCCATCATAGATATTCTTTCTTCTAATGATTTTTTGAACTTTTCCAGGATTCTAGGCAGTTCCATTTTCTTCAAATATTGTTCTATCTCCTCTTCTTCTATTATTTCTTGTTAATGCAATCCATTATAGTATTTCTCAATTATCCTCTTCTTTTCCTCACTTCTATAACATATCTTTCCATCTTGGTCTATTAATTGATTTATTAATTTATTTTCTTTCTCTTTTTTCATTTTATATGCTAACCATCATCTTGGTTTATTTGCATTTTCAAAAAGGTTTTGCTTTGTCGTTTTTATTCTATTTGCCAATTCTTCATTTTCCATTAAATTCATCTTACGTTTTTTCAAATCCAACAATTTTTAAATCTTTTTGTCGTGTGAATTTTTTTATAGTTCCATCTCTAATCTCTTATATTCTTCCTCTAAATTCTTTTGTATTTGTCTATTTTGTTTATTTTGTTTTCCTAAGTATGTCATTGCCAATCCTCTAATGAATGCTTTACTGGTATCCCACATGTTTTGTAAAGGTGTATCTTCTTTCTAATTCTCTTTAAAAAAGAAAGTCAATTCTTTTTCCATATATTGTTGGAATTTTTTTTCATTTAGTAATTTTTGATTTAATGTTCATCTCATTTTTCCTTTTTTCCCTTTCCATGTCATTATTATTGGATTGTGGTCTGCCCATACATTTATTCCAAAATCAATTTCTTGTATTTTAGCTATTAATTCTGTTGACATCCATCTATTCTTGACCACAATAGATATCTATTTGAGTAAAATGTGTACTGCTTTTCTTTTGAATGGCTTTGCCTCCAAGTATCTTGTAGACTTAATTCATCTATCATTGTGGAAAAAGTTTTTGACAATGTTTTTCTTATCTTCTTATTTAATTTTGTAGGTTTATAGTCCAACTCATTGTCTATTATTGTGTTGAAATCCCCTAATATACATATCTCTTTGTATTCATATTCCATTATTTTTTTATGTAATTTCCCATAATATTCTTCTTGATTATCATTTGGAGCATATATTGCAACTAACAATGTTTTTTTGGGGTTCATAGTTATTTCAACCATTAGTAACCTATGAGAGAAAAGCAAAAAAAGGAGATGATGGAGAAACTGGATATCCAAATTGTGAAGAAAGTGAAATATTTGGGCATTTATCTGACATCAAGATGTGCAACACTCAAGGTAGACAATTATCATAAACTGAAAAAACAAACAAAAAGGAGCCTGAGTGGCGTAGGATGCTAATACCTCCTACTAAGGCAGCATTTAACATCCAGCTGCCTGCAATTACTGTGAGTTCAATTCTCACCAGGCTCAAGGTCGACTCAGCCTTCCATCCTTTCTAAGGTGGGTAAAATGAGGACCCGGTTTATGGGGGCAATAAGTTGACTTTGTATAAAATATACAAAAGTATGAAGGCTATTGCTTAACGCATTGTAAGCCACCCTGAGTCTCTGGAGAAGGACAGCATATAAATAAAATTTTAAAAAAATTGAAATAGACCTGGAGAAATGGAGAAACTTGCAATTATCACTAATGGGAAGAATAACATTAGTAAAAATGAATGTATTACCAAAAATATTATTTTTATTTCAAACTATACCAAAAAAACTGGTGAAAAAATATTTTGAAGAAATATGCTACAAGACGCAAGAACTAGAGGTGGGTTTGGCCTTCTGAATTGTGAATTGTATTATCAAGTGGTGGCATTAACATAGATTAAAGAATGGATTTTATTAAGGAATACAAGACTATTGACATTGGAGGGTCATGATTTACAACTGGGTTGGCATACCGTTTTATGGTACAGGAAACAAAGGACACATGGATACTTCCAAAGACATTATGTAAGAAATGGTTTGTTATCAGTGTGGGAGAGAGTGAAAGAAAAATATTATTTGAATATTCCAATGTGGCTTTCTACAACAGAAGCGGTGACAAACCCAAATATTGTGAACAGGGGGAAATATTGTTAGATATAAAGACATTTTGACAGATCGGGATGAACTGAAACAAAAACAAGAACTAGAGAGTCAAGGGATTGAGATAGATTGGTATATAACACTGCAAATACAATCAAGATATGAAGCAGATCGTAGACAATATGGCTTCAACTTGGGAAAAACTGAACTGGATGAAATATTGACAGGAATAGATGAGAAAATGATTAAGAAACTATATAATTATTTATTGCGTATTAGACTGGAAGATGAAGAGGTAAAAGAAACAATGATAGCATGAGCAAGGAATTTTGGATACACCACAGAATTGGAGAAATGGCAACAACTTTGGGAAAGAAACTACAAATTAAGAATGGCAACAGTCTATAAAGAAAACTTGTATAAGATGTTTTATAGATGGCATATGCCACCAGAAAGATTAGCTAATATGTTTAAAGATAAATCAGCTAAGTGTTGGAAATGTCACCAGTTGCCGGGATCATACTATCATATGTGGTGGTTGTGTAAAGAAGTAAAACAATATTGGGTGAAAATACAAACATGGTTAGAGGGAATGCTGCAGTAAAAACCAGAGATATTTTATTGGGAATTGTACCAGAGAAATATAGTAAAGAAGATACATATTTGATTATTCATATAATAACAGCGGCTAGAATTGTATTTGCACAAAACTGGAAAGCAGATAAAATCCCATTGGAAGGAGAAATTATGAAGAAAATTTTAGAATGTGCAGAAATGAATTAATTAACATTGAGAATAAAAGATAAAGAGGAGTTGATGTATTTCAAGACATGGGATAAATTTTATGATTGGTTAGAAAAGAAATATGAATAAGGATATAGAAATAAAATAGATAGGGAATAGATGGAAGAAAACAATTAGAAAAATAGAGACCCAAATGATGTCAAGTAAAAGGAGAAAGGGGAGGGGGCGTAAAAGGGAAAAAAGTGAGATATTATACAAATGTATGCAAATGATGAAATAAAAATAAATAATAATTGAATAAGAAATTGAAATGAAAATAAAGATAATTAGAAAATTGGGGCTGCTTGAATACCACTTTAGATTGAACTGAAAAGGGAAACAATAGGAGACAGGGGAAGGAGTAGAAAGAGAGGAAGGGAGAAGAGAGGAGAAAGAAGAAAGTGAAAAGGAGAGGAAGAAAAGGGAGGGGAAAGAGGAGTAGAGGAGAAGGTTAGAAAGGGGGAAGAAGAGGATTTCCGGCGTGACGTCATAGGTGAGTGGATCGGCAGGGAAAGTTCTCCCGAGCCGTGAAACTCTTAATTCTCTTCACTGTGCAGCTAAAGGAGTCATTGTCGATCGTGAAGCGATCGGCAAAGAAGGAGGAAGGTCCAGGCTTGTCGGGAGTAGTGCGAACTCCCGACAAAGCAAAGGAAGATCCTGATCTCCGGCGAGAGAAAAGGGCCCTGTGTTGAGGGCAGAGGCCCCATTACAATGACAAAGCGCTTTTGGGGGAAGGAAGCAGAAGTGGTGCTGGCCGTGAAATAAATAAACTGGTTTGCAAGAGGGGAATGGATTGTCCCCTCAGGATCAACGCTGAAGATTTGGGGGGTGCAAGCTTACTTTCTTGGCTGGAAGCGGCAGAGTGGTGGCGTGAGTAACCTGGAGGCGAGATTGGAAGGCTGGAGAGATCGGGTGCCGAGTGGCTTGCTGGGTCAGATGGGCGCTGTTTCCTCTGAATCTTGGGTCTAATCGGCTGGAATATCTTTAGACCTTACTCTCTATATTATTAGAATTGCTGTACCTCCTAAAAATGATTTGACAATTAACTGGTAAAAGTGCTGAAAGAGCTTCTCCTATCTATCCCTCTTCTGACGTGGAGGTGGACTTGGTGGTGACTGAGATATTTCAATGTAAACAGCGCTCCCTCTTTTGAACACTATTCTCAAGAGTAATTTTGCTC
>WNWU01000042.1:4512635-4532821 GCA_012654045.1 Ptyas mucosa | reverse complement strand
TGCGAGGAGTCCTGATTGAAAGCTGGATGGAAATTAGGAAAACATATTATAATAAGGTACCACTCTGGGTTTCACCTGTGGAAGCTGTGACGTACCCGACTTTGTATAACCCAGAGAAAAAATTGACCTATAAAGAAATATTAGATACGACTGGGAAGCTAAAAACAAAAATGGCACTTCAGGAACAAGGGGTGAACCTAGATTGGTGGATATATACGCAAATTAGTAGTAAATACACGAGAGACAGACAGAGAATGGGGATTAGCCGAGAGATGCAGATTTTAGATAAGATACGGGGGTGGACGAAAAGGTGCTATCCAGATGCTATAAATTTTTTATGGCTATGGAGGTAGGAGAGGAAGGTGTGAAGACCTCGATTCATGCCTGGGAGAAGAATTTAGGTTATTTAATAGAGCCTGAGAGGTGGAATGAAATCTGGACTACGAATCTGAAATTAACCCAATCAATAGGATATAAAGAAAATATATACAAAATGGCATATCGATGGCATTTGCCGCTGGCCAGACTTGCCAAAATGTTTCCGGGAACATCCTCAACCTGTTGGAAATGTGGCTTTAAAGAAGGCACATATTTCCACCAATGGTGGACCTGTCGAGAGGCAAGGAAATTCTGGAAGAATATTCAGAAGTGGCTCAATGAGATGTTGGGGCAATATATACAACTGTGTCCTGAAGAATTTTTATTAGGGATAAGACCCGTAAATATTAATAAAATGGCATGGTATCTGTTTTTACATATAACAATAGCTGCAAGACTGGCATGGGCCCAATATTGGAAGATGGATGTTAGCCCACCCGAAGAAGTAATAATCCAGAAAATAAGGAACTGTGAGGAATCGGATATATTACTATGATTCTGAAAGGATGAGGGGACACAGACTATTATATATCCTGGAGACAATGGTACAATTGGATTTCAAATAGAGTTGTAAATAGAGATATTAGATAGACATGTTATTTAGTATATGTAAGAGACTTTTGCTGGTTACTTTATATATGTAATGGGACAAGCTTATTTCCTTCTTGCGTTATGATGTAGACCGCGATAGAGCTAACATTTGTTGGATGTAAGACAAAATAAAATTTAAAAAAAAGGGGAGGGGAAGAAGAGAGGAGTGGGGGAAGAGAAGGGGAAGTAGGAAAGAGAAGGAGAGAAAGAATGAAGGAAGTAGGAGAAGAGAGAGGAAGGAAGAAAAGGGGAGGAGAAGAAGAAAGGTTGGAGTAAAGGTAAAGGGTAAAAGAGCAGTCCCGACAAAGTAAAAATGAAAAATGAAAGTTAAAAGAATAGATGAATAAAAAATGATGGAAATGATTGTACATGTAAATGTGTTTATGAGAAATAAAAATAAAAAAATTGGGGAAAAAAGAATTTTCTGTATATGTCATAAGTCATATGTTTATTTTGTCAAGCATATATAAGATAACAGGTAAAAGTATAAACATTATTTGAATACATGAAAAGAGTAAGTAAAAAGGACAGGGATGGTAGGCACGCTGGTGCACTTATGCACACCCCTTACAGACCTCTTAATAATGGGGTGAGGTCAACAGTAGAAAATTTAAGGTTAAAGTTTTGGGGGTTTGGGGAAGAAACTACAGTCAGGTAGTGCATTCCAGGCATTAAGCACTCTGTTACTGAAGTCATATTTTCTGCAATCGAGTTTGGAACGGTTTACCTTGAGTTTGTATGTATTATTTGCTCATGTATTGTTGTGGTTGAAGCTGAAGTAGTCATTGACAGGAAGTGTTGCATTCGTCAATGCTACCTTTGTTTCCCGGAGGCTGAAGATGAGTGAGATGAGAAAGGAATACATCCACGGATAGCAGAATCAACAGCAACTTTATTGAGCATCAGACATAGTTTATATAGTTTCTAAGTTTCTCAGTTCTCACCTACTATGTGTGTTACATTATTATTGGTTAACAAATCTCCAAGGCACAATAATTGGTTAGCACTTACATCATTGGTTTTCGTGAGAATATGCACAAAAGTGTTATACATTGAGAGCGGCAAATGTTGCAGGTTATACTTTGTTTCATCCTGTGTCCTTATACATGCTAGAAACACTGCTTGCAGATGAGAACTGCTTTGTTTGCACTTTCGTGAGAGCACAGTTCCAAAAACCATACAGATGAGCAAAGCAATAACCCTACAGGAAGTACATTATGGCAGATAATTTTATGTACTATGCTTAGGTCAGACTGAAGTTGGCGTAGTTCTAAGTTGTCTAAGCCCAAAATTTGAAATCTGGTGGCATATGGTATTCTATTGCGGTTAGAGGAATGGAGGACTCTTCTCGTAAAATATCTCTGGACTCTCTCGATTGTATTTATGTCCAATATGCAGTGCGGGTTCCAGACAGATGAGCTGTAATTCAAGAATTGGTCTAGCAAATGTTTTGTATGCTCTAGTAGTTAGTAGTACAACATTACCAGAGAAGAAGCTATGCAAGATTAAGTTAACAACTCTTAATGCCTTTTTGGCAATGTTGTTACAGTGGTCTTGGGCACTTAGATCATTAGAAGTGAGTACTCCAAGGTCCTTGACAGAGTGAGGGTCATCTACAAGGTCATGTTCATTTAATTTGTATTTTATGTTTTGATTTTTTTTGCCAATGTGCAAGACAGAGCATTTGTTGGTTGATATTTGGAGTTGCCACTTGTAAGACCAATCTGACACATAGTCAAGGTCTTTTTGAAAGGTAGTTGCATTGTTAGTGGTGTTGAATAGTTTAACATCATCAGAGAAGAGAACACAGTTGCTTTTAATATGATCACAAAGGTCATTTATGTAAAGTATGAAAAGTGTTGGACCTAAGACACTGCCTTGGGGAACACCACTATTAACTTGTACAGGATTTGATAGAGCGCTTCCTATTTTGACCATTTGTTGTCTGTTTGACAGGAAGGCAGCTATCCATTTATGTAGGAGTCCAGAAGTGCCATAGGATTTTAGTTTTAGAAGTAATTTGTCATGTACCACTGAATCAAAAGCTTTACAGAAGTCTATGTAAAGTGCGTCTATTGCTTTGTCCTGATCGAGATGTTGTAGTCCATATGTTTTTGCAATGTAGTAGTGGTACATTACAGGATACATTTTTTCTGACACTGAATTGTTTGTTAGAAAGTAGGTTGTTTGTCTCTAGGTGTAGGGTAATAGATTGGTTAATGATTGATTCCATGACTTTGCAGGTGACGCAACATAAAGAGATTGATCTATAATTTTCAACTAGGCTAGGGTCTCCCTTTTTGAAGATAGGGATGACCCTGGCTTGTGACCATTGGTAGGGCAAGGTGCTGGTACTGAAATATTTTTCAAAAATTCTGCAATTGCAGTGGAAAGCTTTTTTAAGAAGTATGCACATAGTCCATCAGGTCCAATAGATAGAGATGGTTTTAGATTGCATAGTGCCTTTTCAACATTGTCTTTTGCAAAATCAATATGTATAAAATCACCGTAATTGTTGTAATTGTCTGTAGTACGACTGGGAAATATTAGGTATGTGTTGTTGCTGTTTACAAAGACTGAGCCAAAGAACATGTTAAAGAGATTGGCTTTAACGGTTTCGTCAATACAATCTTTATTGTTTGGTACTTTTAGGGTGGGATGGATCTCGAGTCTTTAAGTTTGTTGTTTACAAAATTATAGAAGGCATGGGTGGATTTTGTGCATAGAAGGTTTTCTTCTTGCTTGATGTGATAATTGGTGCATTCAATCTTTATTTGTTGGCATAACTTTTTATAGCTTCATAGTTTGTTTTGTTTTTTCACCAAAGAGATTCTTTTCTGGATTGTAATTTCCTTATTATTATTGGTAGTTTATTTTTTCTGGTTTTGTGGGGTATTAGTGGTATGTAAAGTTTAATTATGCTTTTGAGTTCGCGCAAGAAAATGTTGTAATGGTCGTCAGCAGTATTACAGCCAGAGAATAGATTTTGCCAATCAAGATATGAGAGTTCATTGTCTATGAGATCATAATTGGCTCTTTTAAAGTTATAACTGTCCCCATCATTATGATTTTTGAGAAAGCGTAAGTTGAAACAAAAGTCAATCATGCTGTGGTTGCTGTTGGAAAATGGTTCTTTTATTTGTAGTCCATAAATAGAATTTAAACTGTTGCAGAAGATGAGATCAAGGCAGTTGTTGAGTCTAGTGTTGTTAGTTACTAGTTGATCAAGTCCCAGATTAGTTACAGTATTGTACAGGGTTGCATGTATAGGTTCAGTTGTACATTCAATTAGGGTCCAATTAATAAGTTTAAGGTTTAAGGTTTAAGGTTTATTTGGATTTATATACCACCCTACTCCCAAAGGACTCAGGGCGGTGAACAGCCAAAGATAAAATTTAAATTTAAAAACAATTTAAAACATATTAAACAAATTTGGCCCATACTAATTAAAACACCCCTTTTTAAAAAACAAATTAAAATTAAAATTAAACAGTTAAAAAGAGTTAGGACAGCCCAGCTTGTTGGAATAAAAAAGTCTTGAGGCTACGGCAGAAACTGCATAAATCTGGGATCCTCCATATCTCTGGGGGAGCTCGTTCCAAAGGAAAGGTGCCCCCACAGAGAAGGCTCTTCCTCTGGGGGCCACCAGTCGACACTGTTTGACCGATGGCACCTTGAGGAGCCCCTCTCTGTGGGAGCATACTGGCCGGTGAGAGGCTACTGGTGGCAGAAAGTGGTCTTGTAGAGTGATAAATTAAGGTCACCAAGAAAGATTATTGGGTGTGGGCAGGAGGCTGCCTAGGTTAGTAGTGAAGTTAATTTATTTGCATGTTCGATGTCGTAATCTGGGGCTCTTTAACAAAGTAAGAATTGAACTGTGGTATTTAAGGACAGGTCGCAGACGATGGTCTCAGGAAGAGCAAGTTCACGTGTAACTTGAATATTTTTTAGATGTAGGGACTTTTTGTAGAAGATAGCAACACCACCTCCTCTACGGATTTCATGATCTGACCAGTAAACATGATAGTCTCTTACTGTAGTAATGGAGTCAGGGAGGGATGTATTTAGCCAAGTTTCACAGACAAGTATAATGTCAAATATAGCCGTATTTAGTAAGAGGAGGAATTCAGGTATTTTAGTTACAAGGTTTCTTATACTAAGTAGCTTGCATTCAATGTCAGTAGTAGTTGTTATAGAGGAAGTTTGGGGTGTGCGTGCCTAGTTTTGGATGATGGGGAGTTGGATTGAGGAGGATTAGGTGTTAGGATGTGGGTTGTGGGACTTTCTTTTGATACAGTTGGCACGGTAGTCGATGTATAAGTCAGTATGTCCTTGTTCTTGATGTCTTTTAAGTTCTGATCGGAGTTCATGGGAGTGGATTCTTTGCAATATGGATAAGTCTGGACGTGAGCAAAGTTTGTTATGGCTGATGTTGGTTTTGACAATTGAATTTATTGTATGTATGAATATGCGTTTGATGGACTCATTTTTGCAAATAACTGCAAAATTGTGGAGCTACCGAGCCATCGTTGTATTTGAACTCAAGGCCATCTCTTGAAATTTTGATGATGTCATCAGGGGAGATGTTTGGTTTATTGGAGTTTCTTATAATGTTACGAACCTTTGTGATATCATCAGATTCATCATTGTCATCCAGTCCAAATAAAATAACATTTGGACATTTTTGTTCACGTTCAATGAATCTGTTAGAGTTTCACTCCAAAAATTGATATCAATTCTGTACTGATTTTGCTCTACAAAGCTAGCAGACCTGGAAATGACTATTCTTTTGCTCCCATCGCTAAAGTGATAGCTCTTTGAGCTAGGCTCATAGCCTGTAAACCTCAGCTTTCTAGCCTTTGGTTGACTTTTTCTCCTAATTGCTTTTGGAATATGCACCCATGCATTGCTTTCAAACACCCTTAAATGTGCCAGAGATGGCTTTCTCCCATATAGCACTGTACATGGAGTATTATTAATAGAGGAACTCCAGAGCCTATTGATTAAATAATTAGCAGTCAACATGACTTCACCCCAATATGACCTGTTCAGACCAGAATCCTCCAGCAGTGAGTTCTTCATTGTTTGTAAGACTCCATTCCATTTCTCAACCATGCCATTCTCAGCTGCTGTGTATGGATTTGTGCATCTGTGTTTTATTCCTAACTGTCCCAACCATTGTTGAAAACTTGCTGACGTGAATTCCAAACCTCTGTCAGTTTTCAGCTGACATACCTGTTGTTTATATCTCCTTTCTACGAGACTTACCCATTGCTTAAATTTCTGTAGCATCTCTATTTTACTCTTTAGTAAATAACAGAAACCAAATCTGCTGTAGTCATCTACAATGACCAGTGCATACTTTGCTCCTCCCAAACTGGCTTGCATTGGCCCAACCAAATCTGCATGTAACAGCTCTAGAGCTTTTGTTGTCTGCCTTGTGCTACTCTTGCTTATTGGGAATGCCTTGGACTTTGGTGATTTACATACTGCACAGTCCAAGTATGCCTTACACCCTTTCAATTTTAACCCTTCTCCAAACTGTTGTATCTGTCAGGGTTCCAAAAGTAACAACTCCAATGAAATTAAACTCCGAGACTTGAGATTCCTCAAAGCTAACTTTTATTAGAGTTATCATATTGGCACATCCGTGAAAACCCGAATCTGAGAGCTTCCGGGTTTTCCACACCCAAAATAAAGTTCAAGACCTTGCCCCTCTTTCACATGTCCATCTGTGAAGGATCTCATGAAGAACGATGGTCCGTTGAAGGCGCTTCCAAGAAAAGGCAGCATGCAAGGATGCAATTAAGTTAGGTCTTTATTGAGAAATAAAAGTAGGCAAATATAAATTCCCTGGCATGGAGGCATCCATGCCTGGATCAAACCCATGGGTGAGTCCCATAGGAGAGTAGAACAAGAACAAGGGGAACAAGAACAAGAGGGAGCAGCCCATGTGCAGGGGTTCTTATAGGGGTCCCTGGCCCCTCCCTTACCAGTGTGTGAGGGGGCTGGAGGACCATTGACTTTCCCCCAATGGGGCTGCAGGGGCTGGAGCCCCTTGACCCACCAGTGGGATCAAAAGTCCCTCTTTGCTCCCATCTGGTGGCCTTTGAAGAAACTGCCATGGCTGGCACAAAACACCTAACACCATCACACCTCCAATCAGACACCCTCTGGAACAGAAGACACCTCCTCATTCTTCTCAGGGCAGCTGCAGGGCACAATGGCCTTGACTTTCTACAAATAATTTTATTGTGACTAAACATCTTCTTTGCTCTATACAATTCCCCCTCCCAATTTCCCACAGTAAGATTTGTGGCAGGCCTGAAGCCGGAAGGCACAAGGATAGAAAGCTGGCTCAGAGGCTGCCCCACCTCAGAAAAGAAATGTATCTTGAACACAATAATACAAGGGAGGTTAATCATATCTCTAACCACCCCTCCCCCACAGGGGACCCTTTGGCTTATTTGGGTGCTTGTTGTGGAATTGTTTGACTAGCTTATCTGCTTTCACATTACAACTTTTGACCCAGGTAGCTTCAGACAAAGGGTACCCTTTCCAGTGTATTAAGTAATTGACCCCTATGTAGCCTAGAGTCTAATATTTTCTTGACTTCATAATGGGTTTCTCCTTGTACTACGATAGGAGGAGGAGGTGGTTGGCTTGAAGTCTTAGGCTGGACCCAACCATGGGTTTTAACAAACTACAATGAAAGACAAGGTGAATTTTCCCTAGAATGCGAGGGAGGCTAGGTCGAATTGTCACTGGGTTAACAGGTCTGCTTTTGTTGGTAATCCACGTAGCATCTGATGTATTGCTCTACCATCACGGTCGCATGTTCCGTCGCACCATTGGTCCTGGGATGGAAAGCCGAGCTAAATCCTTGTGTGGATCCAACAGATCTCTGGAACTCCCTCCAGAATTTGACCATAAACTGGACTCCTCAGTCCGAAATTATTATTATTTTTTTTTTTATTGAAAAAGTTTTTCAGATACAAATTTCCCCCCTTTCCCCCACATATTATACATTTAAAGCATATAAACTTTAAAATACATTTCCCCCCTCCCTCCCTATCCCTGCCCATCCACCCCTTCCCCCCCCACCCTTCGGACTTCCACTATATAAAACTATTGTAATTCCAAACACAATATATATTATTCAACCCCTTCATATTCTATCCCCTTTACTCTACTCAGCATAATCATATTCATCTAGTCTCCCTCAGCTGAAAGCTATATAATATTTTTTAGTTTGATATTTATTTTGTATATAGTCAATCCATTTTTTCCATTCTTGCACATAGTTCTCTTGCGTATGATCTTTTAAAAAAGCAGAAATCTTCACCATCTCTGCAAATCCGGCCATCTTCTGAGTCCATTGATCAATAGTAGGCAGGACATCTTTCTTCCAGTGTTGGGCCACCAACAATCTAGCTGCTGTCACCATATACAATATCAGTTTTGTTTCTCCCATTGTAAAGTCCTTAACTATACCCAATAGAAACAATTGTGGAGAAAATTGTAGCTTTTTCTTCAGAACGTTTTGCATAACCCACCAAATTTTTATCCAAAAAGCCTTCACTTTCTTATAAGTCCACCATATATGATAATATGTAGCATCTAAACAATCACATCTCCAACATTTTGGTTGAACATTAGGATACATACATGACAATTTCTTAGGATCTAAATGTGACCTATAAAACATTTTATAGAAATTCTCCCTCAAATTCTGCAATTGTGTAAATTTAACATTCTGAACCCATATTTTTTCCCAAGTATGCATCATAACTGGTTCTGTAAAATTTTGTGCCCATTTAATCATACAATCCTTAACCAGCTCTTTTTCTGAATCCCTTTCTAGCAAAACATTATAAACTCTCTTAATATACATCGGTCCCTTCTCTTTTATCTGTCTAACCAATTCTACTTCATACATCATTATACCAGTTTTTTGATCTTCTTTCCATCTCATTTGTAGTTGATTATACTGTAACCAAGTTAAAGTAATCCCTTCCTCCAACAGTGTTTGTAATGTCTTCAGCTGCCAACTGCCCCCTTCAATGAAAAGTACATCTTTGTATAAAAACCCCCCGAGTGACTTAATATTTGTATTCCACATGGTATCAGCAAGATCCAGCCAAAGCGGTATTTTATAATCCCATTTGAATCAGTGCTTTTTCCAAATTCTCATCCAGGCATTTCTAAATATGTGACTATTAAATACTTTGTCCACTTTATGCTCATAAAATAAATATGCGTGCCAGCCCAATTCCAGATCATGGCTTTCTATATTCAATATTCCATTCTTTGTTTTCCCAAACCAATCACTAGTTTGTATCAATGCAGCTGCTTCATAGTACAATTGAAGGTTTGGGAGTTTAAGGCCACCCCTCTCACGAGTATTTTGCATAATTTTCAGTTTAACTCTCATTTTTTTCCCATTCCAAACAAACTTAATCACTCCTTTTTGCCATTCTAGCAATTGTTTATCAGTTTTAAGCACCGGTATCATTTGGAACAAAAAAATAAATCTGGGTAAGACATTCATCTTGACTGCTGCTATTCTCCCAAGTAAAGACAGTTGCAGTTTTTTCCAAGTTTGCATTTCTTTTTGTATCTTTTGCCACAATGGCTCATAGTTGTTTTGAAACAATTTTATATTTAAATCTGCAACTTGTATTCCTAGATATTTAACCTTCAATACTATTTCAAAACCTGCATCCTTTCAAGTTCCTTGTTTTGAGTCATTGTCAAATTCTTTGTTATCATCTTAGTTTTTCTCTGATTCAGTCTAAATCCTGATACCATACCATATTCTTCTATAATAAGTTTCAACTGGATTATTGATTTCATCAGCCGTGTTAGGGTAACAACCAGATCATCTGCAAATGCCCTAGTCCTATAATCTTCTTGCCTTATGACTATTCCATTCAAAGAGTTCGAATCCTGTATGGTATTCAACAAGACTTCTAAAGTTAAAATAAATAACAATGGGGATAGTGGACACCCTTGTCTTGTGCCTTTTTGTATGTTAAAATTCACAGTTAAACTTCCATTAATAATAAGTTGTGCAGATTGCTCTTGGTATATCGCTGCAATTGCCTGTATAAAGCGGACCCCAAAGTCCATTTTTTCCAAAGTCTTTATTATAAAATTCCAATTCACTCGATCAAAGGTTAGCTCCGCATCCAAAACAGCTAGCACTGCAGGGATCTGTTTATTCTTATCTAGATAGTCCAACAAATCTATGATTTGCCTCACATTCTCTTTCATATATCTGCCTTCGATAAATCCTGCTTGATCATGATGAATCACCTCTTGAATAGGTGGCATTAATCTGTTGGCTAATACTTTTGCAAAAATTTTATAATCCGTATTTAAAAGAGATATTGGTCTAAAATTTTCTGGTTTTTTAGGACCTGAGTCTTCTTTCGGTATCAATGATACAAAAGCTGCTTTCCATGAAGGTATTTTACCACCTTGCTGTATGCTACAAAATAAATTTTTAAGATGGTCAATCATTTCAGCTTGTAAAGTTTTGTAATAAACTGCAGTTAGGCCAGCCATCCCTGGAGCTTTTGCTGATTTCAGTTGTTTTATAGCAAAACTAATCTCCTCAGCTGTTATTAGTTGATCCATTCTTTCCTTATGAGCAGATGAAATCTTAGTGACCCTTTTTCCATCAAGATATTTATCTATAAGTTTACTCTGTATATTATCCTTGGCATATAACTTAGTATAATAATCCAAAAAAGCTTTTTTAATTAGTTCTTGCTGAAAAACTTCCTTCCCGGCATGCTCAATGGTGTCAATCATTCGTATAGTTAATTGCTTCCTCAATGTATAAGCCAACCATCTGCCCAGCTCATTAGCGTTGGCAAAGGTATTATGTTTTGCAAATTGTAAGTTAGTTGCTGTTTGTTCTGCTATAAGCATTTGAAATTGGTCTTTCAAAAGTTTAATAATTCCTTGTAATTTCCCATCTGTTGGATTTTTCATCAAAAGCTGTTCCTTCTTCTTTATCTCTCTTTCCAGTTCTATTCTCTTTTTCTGTCTGTTTTGTTTATGCTTAAAGTTCATTTGTATCAGTACCCCTCTCATATATGCTTTACCTGCATCCCAAACTATTTCAATTGGGGTACCTTTGTTTAAATTCCATCTGAAAAATTCCTTTATATGGTTCTTAAGTTCATTTACATTTTTTTTCATATCTAAATAGATTTTCATTTAATCTCCAAGATTTTCTTTCTTTCTTTCCCATCTCAATTTCTATCCATACCGGACTGTGGTCTGTTAATGTCCTAGCAAATATCTTCATTTTCCTCACTTTAGGAAGTAAATCAACCGTTAGCAAAATAAAATCTATCCTGGAAAAGGATTTATGCCTATCCCCATGATGGCGAACCTATGGCATGGGTGCCACAGATGGCACACGGAGCTATATCAGTGGACACGAGCATTGCCGTAGCTCAGCTCCAGGATGCATATGTGCACTGACCAGCTGATTTTTGGGCCTTTTCGTCCCACTGGAAGTTGGGAAATAGGCTGTTTCTGGCCTCCTGAGGGCCTCTTGGGAGGTGGGGAAGGCCGTTTTTGCCCTCCTGAGGCTCCTAGAAAGCCTCTGGAGCCTGGGGAGGGTGAAAAATGGGCCTACCGGTCCCACTGTGCCATCATGTGCTAAAAAGGGGGGGATGCATGTGCAGGGGCGGGGTGCATTGAATTATGGGTGTGGGCACACACGTGGGCGACCTCGCCATGCTCCTCCCGCTTTTGGCACGCGACGGCAAAAAGGTTAGCCATCACTGGCCTATCCAAATAAAAAGTAAAGTCCAAATCATCTGGATTATGCATTCTCCATATGTCTTTCATTTCCAAGTCCTCTTTCATATCAAAAAAAGCATGCGGTAGTTTAACACCTGTTTTAGCTGGACTCTTTTTATCCTTTTTAGGTTGAATAACTCCGTTCCAGTCTCCCATAATTAAAATAGATGTAAAATTCCAATCTAAAATTTTAGAATGAAGCATTTTGTAAAAACTTTCTTGTTGCTGGTTAGGAGCATAAATTCCAACCACCAGGGTTGGACCATTATCTGTAAAGAGTTCAATTGAAATGTATCTCCCACATTCATCTGCTTCTATGATTTTAGCTGAGAGTTTTTTATTTATATATATCACCACTCCATTCTTCTTTTCCACATTTGAAGCAATAAATTGCATTCCTAATTTTGAGTTTGTCAAATATTTCTGATCTTGTGTTCTGATGTGAGTTTCTTGCAAGCAAATAACATCATTATTAAATTGTTTCAAATAATGAAATACTTTCTTCCTTTTTTGTGGATAATTCAGTCCATTCACATTCCAAGACAAAAATTTAATTATCATTTGGGCTGCTCTGAAGTTTTGAGAACATTTGCTGAAGATCCCGTTCCACACAGGTAATCTTCAGCTTTATTCCTCCCATAACTTCAACTTGTACCTTATCCTTAACCTTCTTTGCTCGTTGTGGCTTGGCTCTCTCCTGTTGGAGTGCTTCCTGCATTTGCTTGGAGGCTGCTCTGGTTATATGTTGATCATCCGCTTTAGATGCCATCAATTCAAGATCCAACGCCACTTCTCTTATAGTTTTCGATATATCCTCTAGAGGAGAAACTGGAAATGGTGCAAAAGGGTCAGCCACAATGCCACCTGTAGCTCCCTGAACCTCCATTGCTTCCTTTTGTGACTGTTTTATTTTTTCTTCCGTCTCCAACTCAAACTGTCTCTGTACTTTGGCCTCCTTATTTATTGGGGAAGACGTTCATGGAGTTGTTGAGCCCGCTTTCAAAATATTGTAATAAAAATCTTCCGCTTTTGCTATAGTATTTAAGTGATATCTCACTCCTTGCATCCTCAATATTATGCCAACTGGTGCATCCCATCAAAACTGTATTTGTCGATTCTTCAGTTCAGCCACCAAAAATCCAAAATCCTTTCTGTCCTTTAACATTTTAGGAGGCAATTCTTTAAAAACTCCAATCTCAGTTCCATCAATTTGAACAGTAGAGACAAATGACCTTTGCAAGATATCATTTCTTATTCTTCTGTCTGTGAAATATATCACATCTCTAGGCAATTGTCTATAAACTGCCACCCAAGAATTAACTCTGTAAGCCTTGTCAATTTTATAAAGAATCTCATCAGGATCATCAGCCTTTAATAACACAGCCAAAGCATCAGCACAAACTTTCCTTAAATCTTCTCTACTATTCTCTTTTATAGAGAATGGGGTACTCCATGTAAACAGTAGATGTGCTTGATGAATAGCTTAGCGAGTTTCTTTGCGGATGGCAGTCCAGAGCAAGCATGAAGTGGGCTTGTTTGGAGAACAAGTCAAATTACTGTGCTCCCCCCACTTTCTGGGAGTTCAACTATGAAGTCCATTGCAATCTCTTCCCAAGGTTGGCTGGGGCTTGCCACTTGTTGAAGGAGTCCAGATGGCTTTCCTGGTCTTGTCTTCATCGCTGCACATGTGGCACAACTTTTTACATAGTCTTCCACTTCTGCTTTCATTTTTGGCCACCAAAATTGCCTTCTAGTGAGGTGTAGGGTCTTCAAGAATCCAAAGTGGCCTGGACTTCCGCTGTTGCCGTGAGCCATCGCTGATGGTCTTTTGAAGACCGCCAGCCCGATCGCCCGTAAAAGAGCCGTTTCGGCAGCTGAAACGGCTTGAAAAACTCCGAGACATGAAGGGCTTGTGAGGAGAGCCGGCGGCTGCAGGTAGAGTCCCCTGTGAGACCCCCAGAAAGTTTTTTTTTGCTTCTGGGAAGTTAACAGGGTGGGACTCCCTATCCAACCTGCTGAAGCTCCGGACGACTGGGAAACTCTGCTTTAAAGCAGAGCAAGACAGCGCGGCAGCATTACCAACAACAACGAAAAATAAGGAAGATCTGAAACTTCTTATTAAACAGCAAGTATTGGAAGTTTTCTGAACTATTTTAAAGAGTTCTCAAAGTGAAAGTAATCTGGGTCTGAGAACGGGGGGGAAAATGGCACTTGCTTTCAGTGGAGAACAGCTGAAAGTGAAAGTAATTTGATCAGTGTATTCAGCTACATTTTAAAGTAACAAATCCGGCTGGAAGAGGCAGAAAAGTAACCAAAAATAAAATAAAATAAAATAAAAATACTAATTGACTTTTATAGACCTGATTGAATCTGGAGAACTTTTTGGGAAAAGTTGTTAGAGTTTGTGGAAAAGGAAGATCCTTAAGAGGTAAAATGGCAACAAAGCAACCAGGTGGGGGGCTCCCCCACACATAAACAGAAACAGCCTCAAACAGCGCAGTTGCAATCTCAGACAAAGGAAGAAAGTCAATATGACCTTATTATTAAAGAAATTCAAAGATCAGAGAAGGAGGTTAAAGGAATGGTTCAAGAGAAATATGATGCAGTTAAACAAGATATTCAAACAGTGGTTAAAGGCCTGTCTGAGGTAGTGTTGCAGATTGATAAAAAAGTGGAAATCTTGCCTCAGAGATGGAGACCAAATTTAGAGCTTCTGATTCAAGAATTATAGAAATTGAAGAAGTTACACAAAAAATGCAAAATGAGATTACTATGATGCAATTTCAATCAATGGAATATGCTATCAGACTGAGAGGTGTAAAAGAGAACACCAGGGAAGATCTCAGGAAAATTTGTGCAGAGGCTTCGGCAGTTATGTTGAAAGTGGAACCAGACGTGGTTTTGTGCAAGATGGACAAGGTCTACAGAGTTAATTCTCGTGTGGCGGTACAAAGACAACTGCCTAGAGATGTGGTTATATACTTTACAGACAGAAGAATGAGAAATGAAATCTTGGAAAATTCCTTTGTTACAACAGCTCAAGTTGATGGAAGTGAGATTGGAGTTTTTAAAGAATTACCACCCAAAATGTTAAGAGATAGAAAGGATTTTGGATTTTTGGTGGCAGAATTGAAAAGACAGAACATACAATTCAGGTGGGATGCGCCAATAGGTGTAATATTGAGGCTGCGAGGAGTGAGATACCGCCTTAACACTATTGAAAAAGCAGAAGAATTTTATTATAACGTTTTGAAAGCGGGCTCTCCTCCTCCACGCACATCTTCACCAATAGATAAGGAAGTTCAACTACAAGCTGAGATTGATCAAGAAACAGAAGCACAAATAAGGCAGTCACAAAGGGAGGCAAGAGAATTAATGGGAGCAGTAGGTGGTGTTGTGGTTGACCCTTTTGCACCATTTGAAGCTTCTCCTTTGGAAGAAATGTCTAAAACCATCACAGAGGAGGCGATGGCTTTGGAAGTAACAACATCCAAAATGGAAGAGCAACGTATAACCAGAGCAATGTCTAAACAAATGAAGCAACAGCAGCAAGAATATATTAAGCCACAGCGTGAAAAAAGACCCAAAGATAAGCAGCAAGCTGAAGTCATGGGAAGAGCTAAACCGAAGATTGCTACCGTAGGAGAGAATCTTCAACAATTGCTCTCAAAACTTCAGACAGGGTCAAATGGCACTTAAATTTTTGTCTTGGAATGTTAACGGACTGAATTCTCCGCAAAAAAGAAGGAAGATATTTCACTATTTGAGACAATTTCATAATGATGTTATTTGCTTACAGGAGACTCATGTAAAATTGCAAGATCAGAAATACTTGATAAATTCAAAATTGGGAATGCAATTTGTTGCTTCAAATTTGGAAAAGAAGAATGGAGTGGTGATATATATAAACAAGAGATTTGCAGCTAAAACTATAGAAGTAGATAAAGATGGAAGATATATTGCAATTGAAGTTATTACAGATGGTGGACCAATCTTGTTGGTCGGAATATATGCTCCAAATCAACAGCAGGAAAATTTTTACAAGTTACTTCATTTAAAAATTCTGGATTGGGATTATTCAAACATTATAATAATGGGCAACTGGAATGGAGTAATCCAACCTAGATTGGATAAAAAAACTACGGCCAAAATAGGGAATAAACTACCACAAGCTTTTTTTGAACTGAAGGAGGATTTGGAATTGAAAGATATTTGGAGAATTCGAAACCCAAATGAATTGGACTTTACTTTTTACTCAGACAGGCACAAATCCTTTTCCAGAATAGACTTTTTTCTCTTAATTTCTAATTTACTTTCTAAAGTAAAGAAAATAAAGATATTTTCTAGGACTTTGACTGACCACAGTCCGGTCTGGATGGAAATCGAGATGGGCAAAAGAGAAAGAAGATCCTGGAGAGTAAATGAGAATCTATTTAGATATGAAAAAAATATAATTGAACTTAAAAAGCATTTAAAGGAGTTTTTTAAATTTAACCTGAATAAAGGTACCCCTATTGAAACAGTTTGGGATGCAGGTAAAGCATATATGCGGGGAGTACTAATTCAAATGAACTCTAAACACAGGCAGAATCAGCAGAAGAAAAGACTACAACTGGAATCTGAGATAAAAAAGAAAGAACAACAACTGATACAAAAACCAACAGACGGAAAAGTGCAAATGGCTATAAAACTTCTGAAGGATCAATTTCAAATGCTTATAGCAGACCAAATGGCAACTAACTTACAATTTGCAAAGCATAATACCTTTTCCAATGCTAACAAACCGGGCAGGTGGTTGGCGTATACTTTGAGGAAACAAGCATCGACACGAATTATTGATAGTACTGAATATGCTGATAAAGAAGTTTATCAACAAGATCTAATTAAAAAAGCCTTTTTGGAATATTATACTAAGTTATATGCTAAAGATGACATACAGAATATTACCATAGATGAATATTTAGAAAACAAGAGAATTTCAAAAATTTCAACGACTCAAAAGAAAAGTTTGGAACAATTGATAACAGTGGAGGAGATCAGTTTTGCTATAAAACAATTAAAAACAGCTAAAGCTCCAGGGATGGACGGCTTAACTGCAATTTATTATAAAACTTTACAGGAAGAAATGATTCAGCATCTTAAAGATTTATTTTGTAATATACAACTAGGAGGTAAGATACCTTCCTCATGGAAAACAGCTTTTGTTTCATTGATTCCGAAAGAAGAATCAGGTCCTAAGAAACCAGAAAATTATAGACCAATATCTTTATTAAACACAGACTATAAAATCTTTGCAAAAGTACTAGCCAACAGATTGATGCCAGTTATTCAAAAGATAATTCATCATGACCAAGCAGGATTTATTGAAGGCAGATATATGAAGGAGAATGTTAGGCAAGTTATAGACTTAATGGACTATCTAGATAAGAATAAACAGATCTCTGCAGTGCTGGTTTTTTTGGATGCGGAAAAAGCCTTTGATCGAGTGAATTGGAACTTTATAATTAAGACTTTGGAAAAAATGGATTTGGGGGAGCGGTTTATACAAGCGATTGGTGCAATTTATCAAGAACAATATGCACAACTTATTATTAATGGATGTTTAACATCGAATTTCAACATACAAAAAGGCACCAGACAAGGTTGTCCATTATCCCCGCTATTATTTATTCTAACTTTAGAAGTCTTACTTAACGCAATACGGGATTCGAACTCCCTGACTGGAATAGCTATAAGGCAAGAGGATTACAGAACTAAGGCATTTGCAGATGACCTGGTTGTTACCCTATCACAACCTATGAATTCAATAATCCAGATGAAAAATATCATAGAAGATTATGGCATGGTATCTGGTTTTAGGCTGAATCAGAAGAAAACTAAAATGATTGTCAAAAATCTGACAGAGAGCAAAAAAAAGGAACTGGAAAGAATGGCAGGTTTTGAGATTGTTTCAAAGGTCAAATATTTAGGAGTACAAATCACAGACTCCAATGCTAAACTGTTTCAAAATAACTATTAGGTTCTGTGGCAAAAGATACAAAAAGATATGCAAAACTGGAAGAAACTGCAGTTATCACTGCTTGGAAGAATATCAGCAGTAAAGATGAATGTTTTACCTAGACTTATCTTTTTATTTCAAATGATACCGGTGCTTAAATCAGACAAACCACTGCTAGAATGCTAAAAAGGACTGAATAAATTCATTTGGAATGATAAAAAACCAAGAGTTAAACTGAAAATAATGCAAGATACTCGTGAGAGAGGTGGTCTTAAACTCCCAAACCTTCGACTATATTATGAAGCAACTGCATTGATACAATTAAGTGATTGGTTTGGGAAAACTAAGACTGATTTGTTGAACATAGAAAGTCATGACCTTGTTTGGGGATGGCATGCATACCTATTTTATGATAATAAAGTGGACAAAGTGTTCAATAGTCATCTACTTAGAAATGCCTTGTTGAGAGTCTGGAGGAAGCACCGAATTAATTGGGATTACAAGATTCCGTTTTGGCTGGATCTTGCTGATACCATGTGGAATACAAATATTAAGTCACTCGGGGGTTTCTTATATAAAGAGTTACTTTACTTTGAAGAGGGCAGGTGGCGATTGAAGACTTTGGATATGCTGTTGGAAGAAGGGAAATCGTTGACTTGGTTGCAGTACAATCAATTACAGATGAGATGGAAAGAAGATCAACAAACTGGTTTAATGGAATATGAAGAAGAATTGGTTGAACAGATAAAGCGGAAAGGTCCAATGCATATTAAGAGAGTTTATAATGTTCTGTTAGAAAGAGACTCAGAAAATGAGCTAGTTAAAGATTGTATGATTAAATGGGCACAAAATTTCTCTCAACCAGTTATGATGGAAACATGGGAAAAAATATGGGTTCAGAACGTTAAATTTACACAGTCACAAAATTTACGAGAAAATTTTTATAAAATGTTTTATAGATGGCATTTAGACCCCAAGAAATTGTCTTGCATGTACCCTAATGTGCAGCCAAAATGTTGGAGATGTGATTGTTTAGATGCTACATATTATCACATCTGGTGGACTTGCAGGAAAGTGAGGGCTTTTTGGATAAAAATCTGGTGGGTTATGCAAAATGTTTTAAAGAAAAAAATACAATTTTCTCCGCAATTTTTTCTACTGGGTATAGTTAAAGACTTTACACTGGGTGAAACTAAATTGATTTTGTATATGGTGACAGCAGCTAGGTTGTTGATTGCCCAACATTGGAAGAGTGATGTTTTACCGACTGTTGACCAATGGACCCAGAAGATGGCTGGATTTGCAGAAATGGCAAAGGTTTCAGCTTTTTTAAAAGACCAGACGCATGAGAAGTATATACAGGAATGGAAATTATGGATTGAGTATGTACAGAATAAGTATCAGACTAGAAAATATTATATCGCTTTTAGCTGAGATGATTATGTTAGTATGTTAGTAAATATAGAAAAAAGATATGGAAGATTGAATAACATATATATTGTTTGGGAATACTAATATTGCATATAATGGAAGTCAAGGGGGGGAGGGAAGAGGGAGGAGGGGGAGGGTTAGGGTGGGGACGGGATGGAATTATATATTGTTTTTATATGTATCTTATAATGTTGGGCTAGGGAGGGGGGGAAAAGGGGGGAAAAATTTGTATTGGTAAAACTTTTTCAATAAAAAAAAAAGAATCCAAAGTGGCCTGTCAGCTTGGAGTTGTGGCTGTGCTGGAGCACTTTGAGTTTCAGGCTTGTGGAGACATAATTTGGATCCTTCCCATGCCAATCCATGCTTCATCATCAGGACATCTTTATTGTCAGGGAACCAAGGGCCTGCTGGTAACGCCACTTTCAACTTAGTCCATCCTGGGTTGGGTCGGGTGGCTGCCTGGCTTGGCTCCTGGTGGTGACTTGGGCGGCTGATTGTGAGAGTGGAATGATGGCATGGGCCACTTCCTCCCAGCGGCTATCAAATTGAGGTTCTCTGGATCCTCCATCTCTTTCGGAGTCATGGAGTACATTTTTGGCTTAGGTAGTATAGCTCCTGGCACAAATCCTATCGCACAGTTGGTTGAGCAATGAGGGGGGAGGAAATTACAGTCTTTTTCACTAAAAAACCCACATAAGTCTCAATACTCTTTGGGCACTTGCTGGCTGCCAGGTAGGGCATCTCGGGCCAGGGCTGCAGGTTCCGGTGTAGTAGTCTCCTTCGGGGTGATGACTTCTGGGGGATGATCTTGCCTCACAGGTGGTAATGACCCAATATGAATGACTAGCTTCCTATGGCTGCCATCCCAGGAGATTGTGGGATCCCACTTATTGAACCACGGAAGTCTAATAATAATAATAATAATAATAATAATAATAATAATAATAATAATAATAATAATAAT
>WNWU01000042.1:4465366-4512625 GCA_012654045.1 Ptyas mucosa | reverse complement strand
ATAATAATAATAATAATAATAATAATAATAATAATAATAATAATAATTTTATTTCTATACCACCCTTCTCCTGAAGGACTCAGGGTGGTGTACAGCCTTTTAAAAGCACAAGACAAAACATCAATTAAAATTATTAAAATTATTAAATAATTTTGGCTCAGTTTAAGACCCCCAAAAATTTAAAACTCCCGATTTAAAATTATTACATTGATAGCCCAGCCTGGCGGAACAACAGGGTCTTAAGGGCACAGCGAAATACCCGGAGGTCGGAGATCTTACGCATTTCCGGGGGCAGTTCATTCCACAAGGCTGGGGCTCCCACAGAGAAGGCCCTCCCCCTGGGTGTCACCAGCCAGCACAACTTGGCAGATGGCACCCTGAGGAGACCCTCTCTGTGTGAGCGAACTGGCCGATGGGAGGCTATTGGTGGCAGAAGTCGGTCTCGAAGGTACCCGGGTCCTATGCCATGGAGCGCTTTAAAGGTGGTAACCAACACCTTGAATCACACCTGGAAGACCACTGGGAGCCAGTGACTGAGTCGGTCATCTTTGGGATGACTACGAACCAGAGGAGTTCTTAATGATGACCCATCTCCAGTCTGATGAGGTTGGTGGCTAAGGTGGCAGGGCCCCCACCAATCAGCGTTCCGTCGATTTGCTCAAAGCTGATGGAGTGTGCGAGGGGCCTTGTGCATATGCCTAGTTGCTCGATGATGTGGGGACTGATCAGGCACCTGGTGCAGCTGGTATTGATGATGGCTTCTACTTCCCCTTGGACTCTGGTTTCCGGTACTACCAACCAGTTTTTGAGAGCAAAGGGGCATAGATTCCCCCTGATCATTGGGTAATCGTCCCCGCTTCTGTCCTTGACCTATTTTGGTCTTCTTTCTTCGGCTGGGTCTCCTGCCGAATAACTTCTTTGGCAGGAGAACCAGGACTTCTGGAGGATGAGGTTCCACTTCTGCAACCTGCCTGGCCAGTCTCCCCTTATCCCTTCTTTCATGCGGCTTTTGGCTTCACCCTTTTGAGTGGGGGAGCTTTGCCTATGTTGCTGGAGGAAGGGCCAGTATGGGAGGCAAGGCCTCAGTTGAGGTGGGGACCCCTCCCCTCTGGACCCAGCCACTGCTGGGGCAGGGCTCCAACTGGCTCTATCTGGGATCAGGAGTCTTGGGACTGGGTCCTCTTGCAGGGACTTCTGGCAATCCTGGAGGCTTCCCAGCTGGATGGGCTTTTCTTTCAGCACCTTTTCTGGCCTCATCTCTTGTTTACTCTGCAGAAGCCCAAAGCCTCTGCTACTGCAGATGGCACTGGAGCCGGGACTCTCTGGATGGCAGAGAGGAAGGGACAGCAGGCGAGGGGGAAAAGTCCCTTCTTCTGGCTCCTTGCCTCTCGAGGCCCATCTTATGCATGCTATGCTGGCCTAATGTTGGTGCGAATGGCAAGGAGGGAGGAGGGGCCTCAACCACTGCTCCCAGCTCCTCAGTCCCAGCCTCGCAATTGCTCTCCTGATGGGGCTTCTACCTTCTTCACCGCATCCTCTCGCAGTTTTGTTAACGTCCCTCAATGGCCGCAGGGGAAACCGCTGGCCAAGTCAGCTATGTGGCACACAGGAAGCGGCTTGCCTACGGGAAGGTCGGGGTAGACACCGGTCACAGCAGGCTGGACCAGCTGCCTACTGTGATATTGCTCCCACTGGGAGCATACCAACAATACATCATCTTATAGACATTTTCTTTTAAGTTATAGTTTAATGTAAATGTTAAACCTTTATTCCACATATTCTCCCATTGTTCAAGCATTACATTATACCCAAAGTTCCTTGCCCACTGAATCATACAATGCTATACTTGTTCACTTTCCAGATTTGAATTTCATAAACTTTAGCAATAATATTTTCATAACTACCACACAGTAGGATTTAAATCTTTCTTTCAATTGTAGATATGCAAACCAATGGCAAACATTACCTGATTTAGCTCCTCCATAGATTTGAGGGTAAGGTCACCCAAGTTGAAAGATATTATTTTACCATAAGTCCACCAGTTCAGCCTCATCACCATTTCTTTTCTAAAAAAAGCTTCCTGTGGGGAAACAAAAAAAGGCAACTTCATGGAAAACCTTGTTTTATATTTGTTCCAAAGTCTCAAAATGGCACATCTGACAAAATGGTTGTTGAAATCAACATTTACTTTAACTATCATTCCATAGATAGATGGCATAGATAACCGTGCCATCCAAATCTCAGTTCATAACCTTCCAAGTCCAGTAGCCTCTTATTCTGAAGGTTCATCCATTCTTTTAGCCCAACCAAACAGCAGGCATCAAACTACAGTTTCAAATTTGGTAAAGCTAAGCCCCCTTAGATGTTTCCTTAACATCTTGCAATAGTCTAGATTTAATTCTTGGTTTTTTCCCTTGCCATATAAATTTAGAAATGTCCCTCTGCCATTGTTTAAATGGAATATCAGTTGCAAGTATTTGTTAGAAACAGAAAAAGCATCTTTGGTAAGACATTCATCTTAATTACAGAGATTCTACCCAGTCGTGAAAATTGCAATTATCCCATCTTAATAAATGTTTTTTAATGTCATTCCAGAGATGTACATAATTGTTTTGGAACAGTTTTGAATTGAAGTTATTTTTAAGGCTGGGTCAAATTATCTCAAGGCACCATAACAAACAAGGCATACAATTGCTATATCTGCATAATCATATAGGTATTTTAATCCAAAAATATAAACATAAAAATGCTGTCGACTTTAGTCCAAGAAGTGATGTAAATATAAAATTACACAAGTACATAATCTACAGGCTTGAACAGTATTATGTGTATGCATTGACAGTTTTAATTAATTTTCAGATTATGAAAATGTCCCTCATATCATGACCTTATAGGAAATACGTTTGCAGCTAAAGTTATAAATATCTATTGCAAAAATTGCTGATTAAATCTATAAGAACATGGAGATAGTAGAACCTATTTTAAGATCTGTTCAGTCAACCCTAGCTGCCAGGTGCATAATGTGGTTATAAAAGTGGTCAAGGGCCTGCAATTTTAGAGGACCATGAATCTTCAAGTGTTCCTTATTAAGATGGAGATGCTTGCCTCATCCTTCTTCCTTTTCTTGCTTCACACACATGTTGCAAAGTGACAGGCCCTATGTTGTATTGCTTTCTCTACCATCTCACTGATTCTGACACCGTCTCTCCAGTTACCATTGTAGGGTGGTCATTCTATGTGGCTAGTGATTTGCATAGATCTTAAAGAAATGGACCTGTTACATATTCTACACCAAAATAAGGCTAGAAGATGCTCAGCAAATTCAACAAATTTTCAAAGCAACCCAGGAAACAAACAAACAAAAAAGTATTGTTCTATTGAGTTATAGAACATAGAACATTGAGCTTGGATGGGTACTCAAAGATCTTTTAGTCCAACCCCTTATTCAAGGCAAGAGACATTATAGCATCCTCCTCCCCTGGCCAGCCAACAGTTGTAATGTCCTTGGCTCATAAGAGAACTATTTTGTTTTGGCTACAAAACCCCAGTTTTGGCTACAACCCCACTCCCCCAGCTCCAGGCTGTGTCTTCCAGTTGATGTCGTGGTGCTATTGGATGCGAAGAGCGGGGCTCCGTGCAGTCATGCTGAATCCCTTAATTGGAGGGCCCCATAAAGGGCTAAAGTCACCCTGTAGGGGTGATGAAGAGTGAAGGGGTGCCCTGCAGGTCACGGAGAGCAGCGGCTTTCTTGCTTGACCTAGGGCTTATTCCCTCTCAGGCGACAATGAAGAGGAATGGCAGCCATTATGGCTGCTGTGAAGCTGGGCAGCTGAAGAAACAAAGAATGTGTTGGAGTGGTGTGGATGAACAGTGACTGGAATTGGGTGAGGTGACTTTTTTTTACCTAAAACCTACCCGAAAGAAAATTAACTCTGGAAAATAAACTCTTTGAAAAGTTTGTTTAAGCAGCGAACAATTACAGAAAGAAAAATTACAGAACCAAAAGAAAAGATTTTAAGTAGGGAGTGCAAATCCTTTAAAACATTGAAAGATTGGATCTCTAATTTTTACAGGCAGTAAGGCATTTTAAAATGCTGGAATTACCTGTCAGAATTTTGATTATTTGTTTGAATAAATACAAATGGAATCTTTTAGAATTTGTGCAATGTTGAAGTTAAGTTGAAGGCGCCATCTACTGGTGAATGAAATAGACAGTATACTCCTACAACCCTGGGAAAAATACTGATAAGACAGAGGAGAAAATGGAAATAACACCTGGAGGATTGCTGTGCTATCTATTGCTCTATACTTATCTGCTCCAAGACTACTGCAGTTCTAATGGTGAAAACATGGAAGACATCTAATTAAAGTGTCTTTCAAACATCAGGAGTTATGATTGAACTTATAGAGTGGACTTAAAGAGACATTTGGAAATCTTCCTGGGTTACCTAAAAAGAGCTAAATTGACTAACTGTGGGACATAAAGAACTATATTACTGTATTCCCTGAGGAGCAACATCTGGACTGAGTAAATGGTTTTCAGATTGATTTTCTGAGATCAAGATAATTGAGACTCTGGGGCAGTGATAGACCACTGACAGACTACTAAGCTATACTGGGATTTATTAAAAGAAAACAAGATGTTTCAGCAGGGGGAAATAAGTGGCTTTCAAAAAGAAATGGTGTCAATGCTTCAAAGTATTTATGATATCATGGCAAGGAATCACAGGGAGATAATGGATTTAATGAATAACATAAATGGAAAGTGCTCCACAAGGGATAATGAATAATGATCAAAAAGCCCAGGAAACAGAGGAGATAATAGGGAGACCAGGGGATAGAATGGACAAGTCAACAAATAAAACAAGAAGATAAGAAAGAGAAGGCAATAAAAACTTATTTCATATATATGAAATTTCAACTTATGAAAAAATTCTATGGGAGTAAACCTAGTGTTAGGGTTCCAAGTAATATACCCATTGCAAACAGTACATTGGAAACAGAAGGTTGATTCCTTAAAGAACAGTTTTATTTAAAGATATCATCTTGGCATAGAATGGTGGAATTCCAACTCTGCCAATTCCACCTTGAAAGTGAGGTGTAATCCTCAAGGGACTTTAACCGGCCCAGTAAGGGTTCAAAAAGGGGTACGGAAGGGCTGCATCCTGTCCCTCTCCCTTTTTAACTTCTATATTAACCCCCTGATTGATCTCTTACAGAATCCTGATCTACATCCTCCTAACATAGCACAGCGCAAAATCCCGATTCTCCTATATGCCGACGATGTGCTATTATTTCACAAACTCCCATAGGACTGAAGAGAGCAATTAGGGCAACACTAGGCTTCTGTAGATAGAACAAGTTGGTCCTTAACTTTGATAAATCAAAAATTTTAGTTTTTGCCAAAAGACCCAGACAATACTCCTGGAAAATTGAAGGACACAGATTGGAACAAGTTAGGACATTTAGATACCTTGGAGTGGTCTTCCACTCACAAGGGACATGGGAGGCATACCTAGAGCAGACACTGCAAGCAGCCAATAGATTCTCAAATGCAATTAAACACTTCTTTTATACAGGCGGAGGTCAGTTAGTACCTGCTGCCTTAAAACATTTTGAGGCCAAAACATTGGCGCAAATTCTTTATGGGGCACAAACAGGAATCCTTGCAAAGAAAAACTTGCTAGAAACTATACAAACCAAATTCCTGCAAGCCATCTTAACTGCACCCAAAGGAACTCCAAATGCCCAGCTAAGAATTGAGACAGGTATGCCTCAAATTCAGGTAAGAGCCTGGAAGATGATGATCATTTATTGGCTAAAAATTCATTTCTTTCCAGAGGGACTGTCCCCACTAGTGCTGACTGACAACTTCCCCTCCCCCTGGAAACAGGCGATAGATCACAAGCTGGGCTCTTATGGGCTCTCATCGGTATTCTTAATGTCCCTCGGCTTTGACAAAGCAAAGCAAGTGGTAATTGATAGAATGAAGGACATGGAGTTCTAAGAAGAACTAAATAGGTTGCCTCTCCACAGTAGGGACAGAATCAAGCAGGGTGTGTGGGAATCAGCAAGATATCTAAATGATCTGATCTTCCCAAAACAAAGAATACTTTTCTTCAGAGCCAGATTTAATATTCTCCTCTCAGCACTTCTCCAGGGTAGGTACAAGAGAACACCAATAGCAGAACAGATATGCATATGTGGAAAAGGAGAAGTTGAAGATATCTCACATGTTTTATTGTACTGTGAGTTATACAGAGTATGTAGGTCAATATATATTCTCCCCTTACTAGAGAGATTGCCAGGGAGGACAGATGACTTTTATGTAGGCTTTCTCCTCCAAGATTCAAATCCGGCTACCATGCGGGCAGTGGCAAAATTCTGTGTTGCTGCAATGTCCACAAGAAAAAAACTGATTACAGAATTATAGATGTCAACTGGTGCCAATTTTTTGGAGATATCTATAACAATTATTGGAAAAATACATTTACTCACATACTTATCGGTTCTCCACTCATGTAAATTAGGGAATAACCCTAATGATTTGAGATTATGTATTTACATAACAGGGATGTTACTATTCATGATTAATGTCAGTATTATTTTTAATTAATTAATTAATTTTATTTATTTCCAATTTATATACGGCCCTTCTCCCTGTACACTCAGGGCAGTGTACAGCCAGAAATAAAAACATGAAATACAAATATTAAAAGCAATTAAAATATATATAAATTTGGCCCCAAAATTTAAAACTAACAAACCAATTAAAATATTTAAAATTTCTTCTTAAGCCAGCCCGGCTTCTTGGAAAAAATGTGTTTTAAGGGCACGGTGGAAGGCACTGAGGTCATGAATTCTCCTTATCTCTGGGGGCAGCTGGTTCCAGAGGGTAGGTGCCCCCACAGAGAAGGCTTTCCCCCTGGGGGTCACCATCCTACATTGTTTGGCTGATGGCACCCTGAGGAGGCCCTCTCTGTGGAAGCGCACGGGTCAATGGGAGGTCATCGGTAGCAGCAGGCGGTCTCAGAGATAGCTAGGCCCTATGCCATGGAGTGCTTTAAAGGTGATCACCAACAACTTGAAGCACACCCGGAAGACCACCGGAAGCCAATGCAGCTCGCGCAGGAGCGGTGTTATGTGGGAGCGCCATGCTGCTCCCGTCACTACCCGCACGGCTGCATTCTGGACCAGTTGGAGGCTCCGGGTGCACTTCAAGGGGAGCCCCATGTAGAGAGCGTTACAGTAGTCTAGGCGAGAGGTGACGAGGGCGTGAGTGACTGTGCACAGGGAATCCCGATCAAGAAAGGGCTGCAACTGGCGAATCAGGTGAACCTGACAAAAGGTCCCCCTGGTTACAGCCATCAAATGTTCCTCCAAGGACAGCTGCCTATCCAGGAGGACTCCCAGATTGCGAGCCCTTTCCGTGGGGGCCAAAGACTCGCCCCCGATAGTCAGTGATGGAGTCAACCACAGCCACTCCGTCTTGGAAGGGTTGAGCTTGAACTTGCTCCTCCCCATCCAGATCTGCACGGTTTCCAGGCACTGGGAAATCACTTCAAGGGCATCGTTGGGGTGGCCTGGGGTGGAGATGTACAGCTGGGTGTCATCAGAGTACTGGTGGTATCTCACCCCAAAGCCACGGATGATCTCACCCAGCGGCTTCACATAAATATTGAACAAAAGAGGCGAGAGGACCGACCCCTATGGCACTCCACAGACGATAGGCCTCGAGGTCGACCTCTGCCCCCCTGTCAACACAAACTGCGACCAGTCAGAGAGAAAGGAGGAGAACCACCGTAATACGGTGCCCCCTATCCCCAACTCTTCCAGCCGGTGCAGCATGATACCATGGTCGATGGTATCAAAAGCCACTGAGAGATCTAATAGGGCTAGGACAGAGGAGCATCCCCTATCCCGGGCCCTCCAGAGATCATCAACCGACGTGACCAATGCCGTCTCCGTGCTGTGCCCAGACCTGAAACCTGACTGGAATGGATCCAGATAAGATGTTTCCTCCAGGAATTGTGGAAACTGTCGCGCAACTACACTCTCAACAACCTTCGCAATAAAGCGGAGGTTGGAGACAGGACGATAGTTCGCTAATACTGCCGGGTCCAGGGAAGGCTTCTTGAGGAGAGGCTTCACCACCGCCTCTTTCAAGGCGGCGGGGAAGTGACCCTCACTCAAAGAAGCATTGATAATACCCTGGAGCCAGCCTCGTGTAACCTCCAGGGAGGCCAGTACCAACCAGGAGTGGCACGGGTCCAGTAAACATGTGGCCACACTTAGTCGCCCCAAAATCCTGTCCACATCATCAGGAGTCACAGAGTCAAACTCTTCCCAGGTAACATTCTCAAGACTATTCCTCGTCACCCTGCCCATATCTACCCAGTCAGAGTCCAAATCCCCCCGAATCTGAGCGATTTTGTCATACAGGTATTGTTCGAAATCCTCAGCCCTGCCTTCCAAGGGATCCTCCTGCACTCCCGGATGGAGCAGGGAGCGGGTCACCCTGAACAGGGCAGCCGGACGATTCCCTGATGACACAATAGAAGTGGAAAAGTAATTAAACTTTGCCACTTTTATCGCCACTAGGTAGGTCTTAATATGCAACCTTACCAGTGTTCGATCAGATTCAGCGAGACTGGCCCTCCAACCACTCTCCAGGCGTCTTTTCCAGCGCTTCATCTCTCTCAGCTCCTCGGTAAGCCAGGGAGCTGCTCGAGATCCGCACCGGGTCAGAGGCCACAGAGGCATGACTCGATCCAAGGCTCCACCAGCTGCCCGATCCCAGGCAGCTACCAGGTCCTCGGCCGAGTCGTGTGCCAGATCCTCAGGAAACGGCCCAAGCTCCATCTGGAACCTATCAGGATCCATCAGGCGCCTGGGGCGGAACCATCTAGTTGGTTCCGCCTCCCTGCGGTGGGGTGTAGTGGTTCGGAGATCTAGGTGAAGGAGCGAGTGATCAGACCATGACAAGGGTTCTATGTCTATATCCCCTATAACCAGATCACTCAACCACTGGCCAGAGACAAAAATCATGTCCAGAGTGTGGCCCCCCCTGTGAGTGGGGCCATGAATTAACTGGGTCAGGTCCATGGCCATCATGGAAGCCATGAACTCCCGAGCCACCTCGGACATTTCACCAACGGATGGCAAGTTGAAATCACCCATGACCATAAGCCTGGGTGTATCCACTGCCACCGTGGCTATCAGGTCGAGTAGCTCGGGCAGGGCTGTTGCCACATGGCAGGGAATCAGGTACGTAAGCAGCAAGCCCAACTGAACCCCATGACCCCATCTCACAAAGAGAGACTCACATCCGGCAATCTGTGGCACAGTGGTCTCCCTCGGACCTAGATCTTCATTAATAATAACCGCCACCCCCTCCCCTCCCCTGGGCCCTCGGCTAATGGAATGCTCTGAAGCCTGGTGGGCACATCTCAACCAGAGGGACCCCTCCCTCTGGACCCAACCAGGTCTCCATAATACCCACCAGGTCCGTTCCCCCCTCCTGTATAAGATCATGGATGAGAGGGGCCTTATTTACCATGGACCTGGCATTGCACAGCATCAGCCGAAGGCCCAGATCCTGAGTGTCTGTGCTAACTAGTATCCGAGCGGAGCTTTGGGGGCCGGGGTGGGTTTGTCTATTGCTGATCAAGGACCATAGTAAAGTTTTATTCATTCATTCATTCTAATTCTGAAAGTTCCCACATTTTCCATCGCAAACCAAAAGGCATCACTATGAATTGGAAACTCCCTAAGGGGCAGTTGAAGGCAGTTTTCCCCTTTTTTGATTCACACCCAGTAGTTCACCTCTCATAGGTCCAATCTGGTGAACACCTTCCCCTTAGCCAGGTGGGCTAACATGTCTTTCATGAGGGGAAGTGGGTAGGTGTTTTCCACACAAATACTGTTAATTCCTCTAAAATCCACACAGAGCCTCATTGACTCATCCTTTTTCTCTTTAAAGAGGACTGGGGTGGCCAGTCTAGACTTAACTGGTTGGACAACCAACAGGCAAGGTTGGTGTTGATGTACTCTCTTAGCTGTCTCATCTCTTTTGGGGTCATGGAGTACATCTTTGGCTTGGGTAGTTTAGCCCCCTGTATGCAGTCTGTGGGGCAGTGGGGGGGGGGGTAGCACATTGCATTCCTCCTCGCTGAACACCTCAGCCAGGTCCCGGTATTCTTTAGAAAACTGGGGTGTACCTGGGAGTGGCTGTGAGGTGGTGGCAGCTTTCTCTCTTCACTTAGCACCATTCCGTTATTGGACAGCCCCTTCTCCAGCAACCTCTGGAGGAGGGAGAAGGCCTATCCCCAGCTTTAGCTTCCTGTAGCCACCTTCTCACAAGATGGTGGGGCCCCATTTGTCCAGCCATGCCAGGCCTAGAATCATTGCTTTTGTCATTTTTGGCACCACCACAAAGCAGATAAGTTCCCAGTGCCAGCCAATTTCTAACTTTACAGGTTTGGTGAGGAGCATGGCGGGCACCCCCCTCCTCAACTATCCATCAACCTGCTCAAATCGTATGGATAGGGTAATTGTCTTTGTCCTGATCCCCAGCTTTAGGACCATGGGTAGGTTGATCAGACAGCGTGTGCAGCCCATGTGTATGATCATGTCCACTCCCCCTGCCTTTGTGTACTACTGTCTTTGGTACTACTATTGTTGACCAGATGGTGAATGGGCGGACAGCTTCACTCACCATCGGGTCATTCTCACCTTCGTTGTCGCTCTCATAGGCCATTGACATTTGGAGGCCCAGGGCTGGAGGTCCCTCTTCCCCAGTTGGGGGAAGGGAGACTTGGATGACCTGGTGGGTGAATTTCACTTTTCCATCACCTTCTGCAGTGGTTTCTTCACCTTGGCTTGTTTGGGGACCCTTACTCTTGGTTGGGGGGCTGGAACCAGGCAGTCAACCACCTGGTGGACTTGGTGGCTTTAGTAGATTCATTCAGCATGTTGTGCTGAAGGCCCCTTTGGCAGCTCTTCAACTTGCCAGGGCCTGGGTTGTTGGCCGAGCAGGTGTCTCTTCAGCTGACCCTTAATCAGTGGCAGGGCTGAAGGATGAGGGATTGAAGGAGTTGACACAGGGGGCTGTGATGGCTCTGGGGTAGAAACCCACTATGCCTGGATCCATGACTGGGTTGGTAAACCCAACCAGGTGGTGCCTGCCACCCTGCTTGGAGTTGCGGATGGCCAGGTAGGCTGCTTCCTCTGCAGCATCTCAGCAGGCTCCGTCCCAGCCCCAGGTTCTTGAGGCTCATCTGCTCAAATGCCTCTGGCAGTACTTCCAGGACCTGGCGGCATGACTTCATCCAAAATCCCCAGGTCACTGACTCATCCAGACCCAGCAGGGTCCCTGCTCTCTTCTGGGTGGCGGTGATGACTGGCTCCCTCATTGTCATCACTGGGAGATCTCTCACTGGCCCTTGGAATGAACCTCAGCAGCTGAAGTTCTCCTCCACCCAGCACAAGTCCCTGATAGCTGGCCATTTGGCATGGCTCTTTGGCCGGGTGCCCACTGGCCAGCCTCCACCGCTGCTTCTGCCATCTGCTGGGTCTCTGAGGGAGTCTGCAGGCTCTCCAGGAGGCCATCACAGTAGCCATCCACTTCATCCCCTTTTTTCTCCATTTTGCCATCTTCCCTGAGCTTCCTGCTCTCTGGGTAAACCGGGTGAGCAGCCAGGGCTCAGGACCCTGGAGAGTGGCTCTGGTTGGAGTGGATAATTTTTGAAAGTTGTAATAATGTCAGGTTTCCAAGTAATACACCTATTGCAAACAGAACTCTAAGGCAGGTTGATTCCTCAAAGAACAGTTGTATTTGGAGAGATCATCTTGGCACAGACTAGTGGAATTCGAACTCTGAGAGTTCCCACATTTTCCACCTCATTAAAAAGTGAAAATTTCCTGTTCTCCCAAACAATAAGTCACATTGTCCAATCTGGGTGCTGGCTGGTTGCCTGGTTACTTTTCTCCTCCTCCTCTGGCCAGCCAGCAGTTGGAATGTCCTTGGTTCATAAGAGAATTGTTTTGTTTTGGCTATAAAATCCCAGTATCTCTACAAACACACCCACCCCCAGCTCCAGGCTGTGTCTAGCCTGTACCATTTGAAGAAAAATCCCTATAGAAAAAGCTACAGAAAAGAAAATGGTCACAGCCAGTTCAGCTTCACAGTTGACACTTAGAGCATATGCCAAAACATGCTCTCTGATCCTATCTCCACTTCTAGCCATATCATAATAATATATATTGATATTTATCTTTGAAAAAACAGGTTTGTTTTCCAAATGTAACCATAGCATGTTATGGATTCCCAGGTAGGATCAGCTATATAACAGAATAACTGTCAGGCCTGTCATCTTCATTGGCATCCTGCCATAAAATGCAGGGGAGGGGGGAGGAGGATGGGGAAGTATGAAATGATCTGAGAGAGAAAGGGAGGGGATGACAGGTTGACAGGAACCAGAGGTGTTAATCTGGAATGAACAGGCTGACCGAAGACAGAGTTGTGAGAATGGAATGTGAAATTCCACCAAAGAGGTGCCAAACTTCAAAGCCATTCCCGGAACATCAAAAATGAATACTATTGGACACTGATTGACTGGTCAAGGGATGAGGGACAGAGAGATGAGAAAAATGCAGGCTTTATGCAGGAATATTCAGATCCAGCTTTGCTTACGCTGTAACCACTTGAATTTAGTAAAAGTGAATCTATCACTTCAACCATGGAGTCGAGGGTCTTTTTTTCCTAAGTGCCTAATCCGGGACAAGCCTAACATTAAGATGGATCTGCAGTAGCAATCCACCTGATGATACACTTCTACCATGAGGACTGTGCACATAATGTCCATTCAGGAAAGTGAACAGGAGGAAATGGAGGCTTGGAAAGAAGCTGCTTCCAGTTGCTGAAAAAGAAGTAGAGGCACTGGAAGGGGAGGCAGCAGAGTTGATGGTAGCCCTTCACAATGACGATGTGGTAGAGTTGCACAACTTTGATCAATTTATGGAGGCCCTCCAGAAGAGGTTCAAGGACCCCCCCCCTCCGGGCTGACAGAAAACCTAGGAGGAGGATCAAGACCATAACTCAAGGCTGATGACCTGTGGCCGCATGAACTCAGGAATTTCACAGCTTGGCATGCAGACTAACTGACTGGCCACAAAACATGCTGATTGAGTGCTTCCAAGACAGCCTGAATGATGACATCTACAACACCTGCATCCCCAGAGGTGCACTGTGAACCCTCCACAGTTGGTACATCCTAACCGACAAGATGGAAATCAACCTAGCCAGATCCCATAACTGCCCCAACCATGATTGGCAAAGATCCTCCCCTCAGAAAAGAGAGAAACCCCAAAGTAAGGGGGCTAGGACCCCAATTCACACTACCACTTTACCAGTTGCTTCAAATGTGGGAAAGAAGGTCACAGAGGGACTGACTGCCAAGCACCACACCCAATACAAAAGCCAGCCCAGCCCAGCAAAGAAGGTGGACAACCTGGGAAATCTGAGGTAGAAGGTTTGGTGAACTGGTGTAAAAAAAAAAAGCCTTATTTTAAATGTTGGAAAAACTAGAGATCTTTGTCAATTTCAGAAAAGGCAGGCACAACACACTCCTCTGTGTACAAATGATTCACCTGTGGAGGTGGTTAGCAGCATCAACTTTCTGGGTGTGCAGCTAACAAGTACGCTGGCTTGGTCACTCAGCAACAAGACACTGGTGAAACAGGCACAGCAATGGCTGCATTTTCTGCATTGCATGAGAAAAGTACATCTTCCTCCCCCTGTCCTTACTATTTTCTATAGAGGGACATTTGAGGGCATGCTGTCATATTGCATCACTGCCGCGCAATCATCGGAATCTTTTTTAAAAACTGTTTTTTTTATTAAAGAGTTTTACAGTTTTACACAAACCTATTTTGCATAATCCACCATATCTTAATCCAGAATATCTTAATTTTTTTACATGTCCACCATATGTGATAGTATGTTGTATCATCACATTTACATCTCCAGCAGGTAGACTGTAAACTGGGATACATACAAGCTAACTTTTTGGGATCTAAGTGCCATCTATAAAACATTTTGTAAAAATTTTCTCTCAAATTTTGAGCTTGAGTAAATTTTACATTTCTAACCCATATTTTTTCCCACGTTTCCATCATTATTGGTTCCTCAATATTTTGTGCCCACTTTATCATACAATCCTTCACTAATTACATCTCTGAATCTATTTCTATCAATGCATTATACAATCTTTTAATATGCATTGGGCTTTGGTCCCTAATTTGTTTTATCAAGTTTTCATCATTTTGTAAAATACCAATTTTCTGATCTTCTTTCCATCTACTGTACAACTGTCCATACTGAAACCAAGTTTGTATTATCCTTTCTTGCTTTAATACCTCTATTGACTTTAACTTCAATATACCTCTTTCCATAATAAGAAGCTCTTTATAAGTAATCACATCTTGTTTCTGTTCTATACTTATATTTTCTATTGTATGTCTAGGTATTGCCCATATTGGTAATTTACTATTTAATTTATATTGATAATTTTTCCATACACATAGCAATGCATTCCTCAGTATATGACTTCTAAAATTCTTGTCCACCTTTTTGTCATATAGCAAATATGCATGCCACCCATATAATAAATCATATCCCTCAATATTCAATATTCTCTCTTCTGTTAAATTAATCCATTCACTAATTGCTGATAAGGCAGCTGTCTCGTAATATAATCTTAAATTAGGCATTTTGAGGCCTCCTCTTTCACGTATGTCTTGCATTATTTTTTGCTTTACCCTTGGTCTCTTTCCTGCCCACACAAAGTTGCTGATACCCTTCTGCCATTCATTCAGATTTCTGTCTTTTTTCAATATTGGTATCATTTGAAAGAAAAATAGGAACTTTGGTAAAATATTCATTTTCACTGCCGCTATCCTTCCCAATAATGATAGTTGTAATTTTTTCCAATTTTCTATCTCCTTCTGTATTTTTTGCCACAATAATTCATAATTATACTTATATAATTTTGCATTTGATGTCATAATATAAACACTTAAATATTTAACGTTATTTACTATTTCGAATCCAGTTATTCTTTCCATTTCCTCTTTTTGGCTTGCAACCATATTTTTAGTTATTATCTTTGTTTTCCCTGCATTTATTTTAAATCCAGTAACTTGTCCATATTGATTAATTATTTCCATCAAACCTGTAGCCGATTGTACTGGTTGGGTCAATGTCACAACCAGGTCATCTGCAAATGCTCTTAGTTTGTAATCATCCTGCCTAATTTTAATTCCCCTTATTTTATCTGAATCACGTATTTTATTCAACAACGATTCCAAAGTCAAGATAAACAACAATGGAGATAGGGGACATCCTTGTCTAGTACCTTTTTCTATATTAAAAATTTCTGTTAAACTTCCATTAATTATTACTTGTGCTGTCTGTTGCTGATATATTGATTTAATAGATTGTGTGAATACTCTCCAAATTGCATTTTGTCAATTAGATTCAATAAAAAATTCCAATTCAGTCAATCAAATGCCTTCTCTGCATCCAAAAATATGAGCACTGTGGGGACCTGGTTGTTCTTTCCCAAATATTCCAGTATATTAACTATTTGTCTTACATTGCTTTTCATATATCTCCTGTTAATAAAACCGGTTTGATCATTATGAATCATTTGTTGCATAACTGGCATCAACCTGTTTGCTAGTATTTTAGTAAAGATCTTATAATCAGTATTTAAGAGTGATATGGGTCTATAATTTTTTGGCTGAGTAAGATCTTGGACCTCCTTTGGGATCAAGGAAATAAATGCTGACCTCCAAGAAGGAGGTACTTCTCCTCCCATTTGTATTTTATTAAATAACTCTTTAAGTGGCTCAACCATTTCTGTCTGCAAACTTTTATAATAAACAGCTGTCAATCCATCTGTGCCCGGGGCTTTCCCCGCTTTCAATTGTTTAATTGCTAACTCAATTTCTTGAGAAGTTATCAATCTATTCAAGCCTTCCCTTTGTTCTTCTAAAATAATAGAAATATTTTCCCTTTGTAAATATTTATCTATATCTATACCTTGAATTCCATCACTAGTATACAACTTGGTATAAAATTCTAAAAATGCTTTTTTAATCATATTTTGCTGATATACCTCTTTACCCTTATATTCTATTTTTTCTATAATACGTGACTTTCGTTTTTTCCTAAGTAAGTATGCCAACCATCTACCTGGTTTATTAGTGTTACAAAAAGTATTATGTTTGGCATATTGCAAATTAGTCGCCACCTGATCAGCCATCAACATATTAAATTGCCCTCGCAATAGATTAATTGCTTCTTTTGTTTTCTTATCTGTTGGATTTGATATTAATACTTGCTCTTTATTCTTTATTTCCTCCTCTAGTTCCTTCCGTTTTCTTTCCTGTCTGCATATATGTTTATTATTCAAATATATTAAAATACCTCTCATGTATGCTTTACCTGCATCCCAAACCATTTTCATAGATGTATCTTTATGCATATTTATAACAAAAAATTCCTTCATAAATTTTTTACATTCTTTCACATTTTCCTCATATCTAAACAAATTTTTGTTCAGTGTCCAGGACCTCTTGGGTCCTGTTTCATACTCTAATTCCATCCAAACTGGACTGTGGTCTGATAAAGTTCTTGGACAAATCTTTGTTTTCTTCACCCTAGAAAAAAAATCATTGGAAATTAGTATAAAATCAATCCTAGAAAATGACTGATGTCTATCAGAAAAAAAGGTAAAATCTTTATCTTTAGCATTCCGTTCCCTCCAAATGTCTCTCAGCTCCATATCCTCCATCATGTCAAAAAAGGATTTAGGCAGTCTAGCATCTGTTTGAATATTTTGCAAAGATCCTTTTTTGTCCATTTTAGTGTCCAAAACTCCATTCCCATCTCCCATCAATATGTGCAATTTGTAATTCCATTGTATTAATTTAGAATGTAACAACTTGTAAAATTTCTCTTGCTGTTGGTTTGGGGCATATATTCCTAACAGAAGCACTTTTTTCCCATTTATTAAAATTTCAATTGCAATATATCTTCCTTGAACATCAGCGTCAATTAAATTGGCTATTAAGCCTTTTTAAAAATATATGACTATACCATTCTTCTTCTCTGGTGCCGATGCCACAAAGGGTGTCCCTAACCTTGTATTTATTAAGTATTTTTGATCTTGCATTCTAATATGTGTCTCTTGTAAGCATATAATGTCGTTTTTGTACTGCTTCAAATAATGAAATATTTTCCTTCTCTTTTGCGGTGAATTTAAACCATTAACATTCCAAGTTAAGAATTTATTTACCATCTTTGGCAGATTGAAGCCTCTGAAGCATTAGCTGAAGATCATCTTTAACTTTGATCTTAGGCCTTGCCCCTCCCACAGCTTCTGTTTTTGCCACTTCTTGTGTTTTTATCTTAATCTGCTGTTTTAGCTCCTCTATGCGTTTCTTTGCAGCTCGAGTTTGTCTTTGATCCTTGGGTTCCACTATTATCCTGAGGGCTTCCATGTCTTGGGCAGTGCTCTCAAGTTCTATTAACTCCTCCTCAGCAATCAAGGCCCCTCCTTGGGCCTGTGGCTGAATCTGCATAGATTCTTTGTCTCCCTTGCTTACACCCGCGGCTTCTTTTCTTCTTCTGGTTTCTGGAGACGATGAGCTACCAGGCTTTAATACATTAGAGTAGAAATCTCTCGCTTTCCATACTGTAGTAAGACGATATCTCGGTCCAGAATAATTCACCACCAGTCCAGCTGGAACCTCCCATCTAAATTGTATTTGACGCTTTCTGAGTTCTTCCACCAAAAAAGCATAATCCTTCCTTGATCTCAACATTTTAGGGGGAATTTCTTTCAGTGTTAAAACCTCCTGCCCTGCCACTTGGAGTTTATTCTTATAAGAAGCCTGTAAAATTTCATTTCTTAATTGTCTTGTTGTGAAGTAAATTATGATATCTCTTGGCAGGTTTCTCTGTCTGGCCACCCATGAATTTACACAAAAAGTTTTGTCCAACTGCCATTGTATATCCTCCTTTCTTGCCCCAATTACTTGTGCAAAAGCTTCTGCAAACAACTCTCTCAGATCCTCTTGGTTATTTTCTTTCAAGCCTCTTATTCTTATCGCAAATTCCATTGATCTGTATTGTATCATCATCACATCCAGCTTTGCTCTTTCCATCTGTGTTTGCACCTCCCCCACTTTAGTCTCCAAATTTATATTCGATTGATTGATCTCCTCCAATCTTTCATCTAACCCTTCAACATGACGTGCCAGACCCTGAAACACAAAAAGTATATCTTCTCTGATCTCATTATTTTGAGTTTGAATCACATCTTTAATTTCTGCCATTTCATCAGACACTTCACTCAGTTTTTCAGACATGCCTTTCATTTTTTCTTCAAGAACCGTAGTAAATTTCCCCTCTAAAGCAAGGGATTGCAATTTAAGAGCTTGCTGCAAAGCTTCCAATGTTAAAATCTGTGGATCAGCCAGAGCTAACAAAAATTGCAATTTAGAAGTTTGGGCAGGGGAAGACCCTTGAGTAGGGGTAGACCCTCCACTTTTTGGCACAGCAGGTCTTATTTGCCTGGCAGCCATTTTTCAACTTTGAACTTCACTTTAGCCAAAGAGGTTTTTTTAAAAAAATTATTTATTTATTTTTATTATCTGCTGCAGCCAGAACAATAAATCCAATAAGTCCAATTAAAAGTCCAGTTAGTTTCCAATCTTCAAATAATTTTAAAACTTATCAGCAGTCCAAATTAATCCTTTTCAGTAAGGACAGTAGCAAGTTTCAGTAATGGTCAGTGAAAACTACCAATGCTAAATTAGGTTTTGTTTTCACGCCCAGCAAGGTCTCATGATTTTCTTTCACTTTCTCCCCTTTGCAATGAAGAAGGAAGTATTCAGTACCCAGGAGTTAATGATTGATACCTGCAATTAGAGTCCCTCCTGTCTTCGCTCTGCCTGCTTTTTGTATCCAATTGTTTCAAAATATTGCAGGAGTGGTCGTGGCGTCTCGTTCTGCTTATAGCAGAAGCGTCCCGTGTCCGGAGTTTCTGTCAGGCTTTTCAGGGAGTTCTCACCCTTCAAGCCCCAAGCCTTTTCCTGGAGCTCTAAGGGAACTCTACCAAAGCCTGACTGCTCTCTTCCCCCTCTTCTCCCAAGAGGAAGATTTACAAGTTGCTGGACAGCCGATCGTCACTGTTCTAGCAGCTTTTACAGAATCGTGGGGCTAGCGGTCCTAATGAACCGCCATTCGGCATTGCAGTGCCACCGGAAGTCCTTTAAAAAACTTTTTAAAAGCATTTTTTTTTTTACTTTTTAAGCATGCTTTTTACTTCCAATTTGTCCAAATTGGTAGTAAAAAAATGCTTAAAAAGTAAAAAAAAAAGTTCCAATGATCATGCGTCGCTCAGCTGATCATTGGAACTTTTTAAAACATATTTTTACTACTGGCTCGGCAAACCAGTAGTATTTTTTACTATTAGTTCAGGGCGAACTAGCCGAAATCGGTAGCATTTAACCCCTGCCGTAGCAGAACATTCAGATTCAGCCACAGTTTCATACAGTATCATATGTGTGAACTCTCAAGTTTCCTCTTTCCGCTATGTATTCAGGATGGATAGTGATTAATATTTATATGTATTTATATGTTAGGGTGTAGGTATATACATATATAGCATATCTATGTGTGTGTTAGGTATGTGTACACTTTTGAGAGCAGGCAACAGAATTTCATGTGTGCCAGAGTGCCCACAGGAAAAAAAAATGACAATAAATGTTATCTAGTGTAAGAATTTGGTAGATAGATAGATCCTGTCTCCATCTTGAAGTCCTTTGGCTTAATGCACTTTTTATCAGCCTGTTTTTTTGTATGCTTCCCTAGCTTCATCTAAAGCTTTTCTTTCCTTTCTTACAGGTGTTCTGTAATTGGGCAACCCAATCTTTCAGCGATGCATTCAATGGGTTGGCCTGGGGTAATTCAGGGATAGATATAAAGTCTTGTCCTGTGGCCACTTTAAATGGAGTGAACCCAGTGCTACTTTGTACTGAGTTATTGTAGGTGACATCTGCGAAAGGGAGGAGGTCCATCCAGTTGTCTTGTTGGTAATAATACAACATCTGAGGTACTGCTCCAGGAAGCTATTCATACATTCACAGCTCCTGTTAGTAGCTGCATGATGCAAAGAGCTGAGTTTCTGAGTGGTCCCCAAAGTTTTAGGAACTCCTGCCAAACTCCTGCCAAACTGCAAAGTGCACTCCACAATCTGAGCTTATTCTTTCTGGAGCATCATGCAGCCAATAGACATGTTGCACAAATAGTTTAGCCAAAGTGTGCACAGAGAAGATTTTTTGACAGAACATTAACTGCACTTGTTTGGGAAACAAGTCACTGTATTTCATGAGCTTTCAGGCAGTTTTACAATAAAATCCGTTGATATCTCTTTCCATGGGGCTTTAAGTTCTGCTACCAAATGGAGAAGCCCAGTTGTTTTCCCTTGTCACCTCTTGGCAGAGGCACAAATGGGGCAGCTAGCTACATAACCCTCTATGTTCTTCTTCAGTGACGGCTACCAGAATTTCTGGTTGATTAGGTGCACGGTTTTTATCAGTGGTGGGATTCAATTTTTTTAACAACCGGTTCTGTGGGCGTGGCTTAGTTGGGGGTCATGTGACTGGGTGGGCGTGGCTAGCTGGTCATGTGACTGGGTGGGCTTGGCTAGCTGGTCATGTGATCGGGTGGGTGTGGCTATGTGCATAGGGACTACTCAGAGGGCTGAAAAAAGTCATTTCTGACTGGTCCTCGCACTTTTGACCGGTCCTTGCACTTATGACCATCCTCACATTTATGCCCGTTGCAGTATTCTTAACAACCGTGTCAGTCATTTCACCACTACTTCTCTTCACCACGTTGACAAGATAGGGCACAAAACGTAAAATGTGAGGACAGTCGTAAATTCAAGGACTGGTCAAAAGTGCGAGGACCAGTCAAAAATAACTTTTTCAGCCTTCTGACTAGTCCATATGCACATAGGGACTACTCAGAGGGCTGAAAAAGGTCATTTCTGACTGGTCCTCACATTTTTGACCGGTCTTCGCACTTATGACTGGTCATCATTTATGCCCATTGTAGCATTCTTAACAAACGTGTCACTCGTTTCACAACTGCTTCTCTTCACCATGGTGACAAGATAGGGCAAAAACGTAAAATGTGAGGACAGTCGTAAGTTCGAGGACTGGTCAAAAGTGTGAGGACCAGTCAAAAATAACTTTTTCAGCCCTCTGAGTAGTCCATATGCATAAAAGGATACAGCAAGAGAGGGATGAAGGAAGGGAAGGGAAATTAGAGTAGGAGTGAGGATAAGAGAGGGAGGAAGAGAGGAGGAGAAGGAGAAAGGAAGAGGAAGTAGGGAGGAGAAGAAGAGGGGGGGAGAGAAAGTAAGAAGGAAAGAAAAGAGAGAGGTGGTAGGCTGGAGGAGAAAGATTGCTGTACAATAAAAAGATGAAAGGGAAGAAAGCCAAACCCAAACAAATATAAAAATATTAAGATAAAGAATGAATTGTTAAACTTTAAAGAATAAAAGAGAACAAATATGAATAAATAGCAATAATTAGAAACACACATACAAATATACAATGTATTTTCTTTGAACAGAGTATTTGGGTGGTTCACAAATTTAAACAGTGTTTAGTCATTTCAATTAAATTTACAATTTCTATATTTCCTTTTTGCCATATTTATTCCTCATCTATTTTTTAAAAAAAACAATATTACCCTTCATCCTCATCTCTAATCTTAATCAAATTCAATTTTTCCCTTCTATTCTATATTATACCCCTTCCCATTGTCATCTATTTTTATATCCATCCTCACATTGGTTAATTATGTAATATTGCAGTTGTTTAATACAAATTCAACATTTTAATATAAAATAATTAGTTATATAACTATCTTTTTTGTATATTAATCAATATGAACATGAATATTCCAATTATTTCCATGCAACCCAATTTCTTACAAATCCATTAATTATATTTACCAATAATAATAAACCAAATAGTTTCCCCCATATATTCCTCCAAACCACAGCTTAACCATTTCTGCTTTCAATACAATATACAATTAATAGTATCTCAATTATTACAATTCCCTAGTTAAATAGAGCTTTTTTTCTTTTGTGTTTTAAAATCTTGAACTCTCCTCTTTTGAACTAAATTTCCCATTATTTGCATCTACCTTTTTTGGTGAGCAAAGAGAAAAGGAAATCTCTCTCCCTGCCTCATTTTGTCACGTTGCAGCAGAGCCTGCTTTACTTTCAGTTTCCTTTTAGCTAGAGAAAAAAATCACTCTTTGCAGCTAGCAAAGAGCTTGCAAAACAAGAACTTGCAAAAGAGCCTGCGCAAAACAGCTGAGAGTGAATCAGCTGAGAGTCGGGAGGCAGATCTAATCAAGCCAAAGCTAAAGCTGAAAGGAGTTGTTTTTTCCTGCTGTTTGCTTGCAAGGAGGTAACTGCTGCGAGGCACAGGCCAAAGGGTGGGGGCCACCCTCCTTGCCACTTAGCCCCCCCTGTCACCCCCTTTTGCCTCTAGCGCCCCCTGCCACCCCGCCCCCCTAAGGCATCCCACCGTCCCCAGTACTGCCCCCTTTGGCAACCACTGGCGTAACTATTTAACTCCTTAACAACCGGTTCTACCGAAGTAGAATCCCACCACTGGGTCTACCCATTTATTTTTGCAGGCACGGGTCTACTCATTTGTTTTCTTTTGACACTGATCAGCTGTAGGGCGGCCCTTTGAAGCCCTGCGGCAGCTGCAAGGCCAATAAAATTACAAAAAACCACCGAACCGTTTGTTAAATTGCTGGCTCGCCCACCCCTCGCCCAGTGGTGCAGAGGGGTGGGGCAAGGGGAGGGGCGAGCCAGCAATTTAACAAACAGTTCGGCCAAACCACCTAGAACTGACAGAATCCCACCACTGGTTTTTATGAAGCCAAAATACCCCGCCACTTTTGAATCATGGCTTTTTTGTAGAACAATTAATCATTGGCTTTGTGGAATATATAGTTTGGCTCCTACCCAAGCTAGACAACCTTGCACTGTAATTCCCACTTGTGCATTTGGAACCACTTATCATCCTCCAAGGCTGCCTTTAGGGTGCCCTTCAAATCATTGGCTACTTGGGCTTTCATTTTGACTGGTGCCTGGAGGGTGATTGGGCCGCCTGTTGCCTGGAGGGGATGACCAGTTTAATCATCTCCAGCTTTGAACTATTGTATTGTGGCAGCTGGAAAAAGCCTCTGCTAGAAATCCTCCTCCCCCCCCCCCGGTAGGTATTGCAACATGGTTGAATTGGTTAAACTACTGGGCTGACCAGGCCTATTTGGATTGTAGCCTCAGGGAGTGGTTCAAGGTTTTCTAAGTCCATACTTCAAATGGGCTTTTCCTTCCTTCTAGAAAATGCCTCCAAGTTAGGAGTGTCCAGTGCACCCATAGGCTTCCTTCTCCCAAACTGCCCATCTTCACTCCGTCTTATTTAGCTTTTTAGAAATATAGATGCATGACTGTAGGACCCCTTGTTCATTTTCTTGTAGAAGCACCGTGCCCACCGTGACATCAGTGACATCAGCCTGAATGATGAAATTGGAGTCAGGGTGTTTCTTTTTTTTAAAAAAAAAGGTTTTTTTTATTTTTTTAAAACACAAACATAAAACACATCTTTTCCAAAACGAAGCATTGATCGGGTCACAAATTAGTACAAATCACTAACAATTCTTAACTTCCAATTAACACAACTTAATATTTTACTCAGTTATTTCTCTAAATTCTATCAATTTAACTATGCCATTATTCCAAAAACCCGTTACTTAAGTCTTAAATCCTAACCAAATATCATTCCATTTTTCTCTTTCTTTTTGCTTGGATGGATATATTTTAACAATATAAATCATTACCGTTATTGTAAACATTTAAAAAATATTTTAACTATTACTCCCATAATAATCATCTTCATTATTTTACTATTAATCCCAACACAATCATTTCATTTTTACTGTTCCCAACATAATCATTTTTATTTTTTTGGCTGTTAATTCCAACATAATTGTGTTATTTTACTATTAAACCTAACATCTTTATCTTTGTCTTTGTTGTTAAACCCAACATAATCATTTCATTTTTGCCATTACTCCCAGCAAAATCCTCTTTAATTTATTGTCCTACCCAACATAATCATTTTTGTTTGTTGGCTGTTAAACACAGCATAATCATTTTTGGTTTTTGGCTGTTAAATACAGCATAATCATTTTTGTTTTTTGGCTGTTAAACACAGCATAGCATTTTTATTTTTTTGGCTGTTAAACACAACATATTCTTTTTTGTTTTTTGGCTGTTAATCACAGCATAATCATAGTTAGCTTTGCTATTAATCCCAGCATCCTCCTCTTTTTTGTTGTTTCCATCCATCTATACATTACTTATTTCAGTTAATCATATTTATCATTATCCTTTTTTATGACAATTTAAGATTGAGACATGGTTCTTGCTTAAAACATAACTTTGTATATATTTAAAAATCTTTTAACATGCTTAATTTCTCTTATATTCTAATTTCCATCTATATTTCAATTTTATATATCTATGTCATATTCTTCCCATATTTTTATCCGTCCATAATTATCTTATAAGAACCTCCTTTTTATTATTATTATCTTATTACCTTATTATTATATACATTATTTCATTTTTAATCACATTATTTTAATTCTTCTTTTTTCTTTTTCCAGCCGTGTCTACCTCATTTCTTCACTTTCTCACCTGCTAGCATATATTTCATTCCATTTTCAAAGTCTTCAAATTTTGTCCTCCATATGTCATATTAAGTCTTTTTCTTATTTTTAATCTAGATAAAATGCATCAAGTTCTCTTCTCTTGGGCCTGTGCCAAATCCTTCTTTTATTCCTGTGCCAGTTTTTAAAATTGTTATTATTCCAATTATAGGAGTTCCATTGTAGTTTCCTTTTCTTTTCATCAAAGTCAAACTGCCTGCAGACGAGAAAAAAAAAACCTCCTACACAAAATCCCACAACTGTTATCTGTAAACTTCAAAATTTTCCATAACAAAAATGAGTTACAATGTTCCTTTTTAGGCTAGAAGGTGTCCCTCTACAACCCACATTTTCCATTCGTCATGCAAGTATTCATTTTGTTGCAATTATATAACAGTCCAGTTTAATTACACTTCTTCTTTTGATTTTGCAAGTATCAAATCTTCATCTTTTTTTAAAAATCCAATTCCAGTTTTAAAATATCCAGTCTTTTCGCCATGTCTCGATCTTTAATTCCATTAGTTCTGTTCTAGAGTTCCATTAGTTCTGTTCTAGAGTTCTGTCAGGTCTTTGTCTTTTTAAGATTACCTTTTAAACTTTCCATAGCCCCTTTGTTGTTCAGCCGCTGTTTTAAGGCTAGGGGTCTTATAGTTAATAATATTGCTCTAAGTGTTGTTGCAAGCTTGGGTTGGTTATCACTCACCTGGCTTCAAAATGCTCTGTTTCAATCCACTCTCCTCCTGCACATCTCTTAGCCCAGTTGTCCCAGCTTTGTGACAGCCACCATTGCTGCCACCCCCTGCCGCCGACTCACAGAAGGTTCCGTCTGGCCTCCAAGGAACTTGCCTGTTCCTCTTGGTCGTCCAAGGTACCCCTCCTTTTCCCCCATCCCTGCAAGATGGTTCTGGTCCGAAGACCCATCGACGGTGGTTTGACAGCCGGGGTTTTCGCGGTGCTCATCAGAGCCCGCTATTTCCCCGACTGTCTCTCCGCGATGCCAAACTGGAAATCCCAGGGTCAGGGTGTTTCAACACTGGCTCCTCTGTGACCAGGTGCTTAAACTTTTTGAATGCAGCCTGGCATTCCATAGCCCATTTAAGCAGCTGGCTGGGCTTGGGTTTTCCCTTCCCTTTTGTCTTTAGTAGATTGGTGATGGGGAGGGCTATGTGGGAAAATGAGGGAATGAATTGGTGGTAAAAGTTCGCAGTTCCCAGGAAGCTTTGTAGTTGCTTCCGGGTACAGGGAGAAATCCACTCTAGCACAGCCTGTACCTTTTTGGGGTCCATCTCTATCCCCTCGTGAGAAATGCAGTAGCCTAGATAGTTAATTTTACTCTGGTGAAATTTGCATTTGGACAGCTAGGCATATAGTTTGACCTCTCAAAGCTTCTTAAGTACAGCTCTGACTAATTTTATGTGTTCTGCCATGGTATCAGTGTAGATTAAAGTGTCAACCAGGTAAACTAAGACTCTGTGATGGGCTCCAAATTTTTTAACAACCAGTTCTCTGTCCTAATGACTGGCTGGGTGGGCATGGCTGTGTGGGTCATGTGACTGAGTGGGCATGGCCAACTCTATGTCACTTGTGTGGGTGGTACCTGTATGGGACAGGCAGGGTTGGGGAGGGAATCCAGGGGTGTCCGGTGTGGGTGGGGGGCAGGAGGAAAGAAAGACCCAACCTCTGTGTGTGTGTGAGAGAGAGGGGGGAGAGAGAGAGACTGCATCAAATTAGACTGGGAAAGCTGGCTGTGAGAGGAAGAGAAGCTGGGAAACCAGATGCTTTCCAGGCCCCCTCATCCCAGAAGAAGCAACTCGCACTCTCCCATCTCTGATAGCTCCCTTCTTCACATGGGATTGCCCAGCAGCAGAGACAGAGAGGGAGAAGGGGACAGCAGTGGCTGCTAGCATTGAGGTGAGAATGCCACACAGAAACAGGAGCACACAAAAATGCCACCCCCTTCTCCCTCTCTGTCTCTGTTGCTGGGTGATCCCGTGTGAAGAAAGGGGCTAGCAGAAAGGGGAAGAGAGTGAGGTTTCTGCTTCTGTGATGAGGGAACCTAGGACACATCTGGCTCTGGCTCACTCGACTTCTCTTCCTCTCACAAATTATCTTGATTACAGGACATTTCTTCAGTGTCATATGCATAGACAAAAGTTCAGGGTTTTAATCATGCTGTCATGACCATTATCTCAACTTACTTGACACCTCCAATGTCCCTTCCTGGCTTTTTCAGATCTCGAGAAAGCAAGTGGTTTGAGAAAGTAGCAAAAAATTAGAGCCCTTCACCTGACCTCCCTGATAATCTTGGTCTCCACTTTTTAAGTCTTTATTTTCTTTGAGTATCAACTATGGTGGAATGTAATCTGGATTCCCAGGAGGGAGGGAAAAGAGGCAGAGGAACTTGGAAAGTTTGGTTGGCAGGAAGAAGATTAAAATGGCTCTTCCCTAGATTTTCTCAGAGTATATCTGTAGTTATGCAGATAGTTGCTTTAGGCTGGCAAGATTTCTGCTGAGAGGTGAAGTACAATAAAGGAAACTCATCATCATTATTTTAGCCATTTTTGCACCTTGAAAACTTGTTCGCTTTCAAGGTGCAATGTGAAGTCTTAAAAATGTGAGTAGCAAAGTTTGTGGCCAGGACATGTGAGCCTCCTGACGCAACTTAGCTAGTTGTTGTTTTGGTAAATCATTATATTTTTCTGTCATAGGACTACTTGCCAGGTGGTAGACTGAGTAAAGCTTCCAAGTGATGTTTAACTGTTCACACAAACCTTAGATGTGAAATGTGAGTCACAATCAAACAATATCCTGTTTTCTTACAAGACCCGTTTCTTACAAGGTTGGTTCAATTTTGGGTATTTAGTATACTTTAGTATACAGGTATACTTTCTCCCCAATCCTGAACTCCTTCTGGAGGCCTCATTTCTGATCTGCCTGTTTCTCTCTGGCTTTATTCAGTGCTTTTTGCCATTTCCCCAAGCAACTTTCAGGGTATCCATCCATTCAGCTAATGTTACTGGGGGAGTGGGTTCCCTCAGAAATTCTGGCATTGGTACAAACTGAAGTCTTATGGTTACTTTAAAGAGGGTGAACCCCGTGCTACAAACCACAGAGTTATTGTAAGCCATTTCTGCAAAAGGTAGCAGCTCCATCCAATTAGTTTGCTGATAGTTTACATAGTAACATAGGTATTGCCCCACTAGTGCATTGGTTCAGTTTGCAACCCCATTGGAACTCAGATGGAACCTTGAACTAAACCCCTGGATTGAACCTATTTGCTTTATAAACTTCCACCAAAACTTTGCTGTAAACTGCACCTCCTGGTCTGAAATGATGTACCTTGGGACTCCATTGTTAAATGTTTCCAAGGATCTAGCCCAATAACTCCAAATACTAATCAAGTTTGAATCAAAGGCATTTATTTAAATCTTACTTTTTCTCTCTCAGGTGAACATCTGGAATACAGCGGCCAGTCCCTGGGCATGGATTTAAATACCAAGGAGGCAGGGTCAAGGTAAGGAGGGGTCAAGGGAAAGGTCAGGTGGGAAAGGTGGAGTCAACCCTTGCCCTGCCATGGGCATACAAAACTAGGCATTTACATGTAACATCCATGCAGCCAATAAACATGCTGCATGAACATCTTGGCCAGACTCTGGGCTGAGGGAACCTTCAGACACATGATTAAGTGCACTTGGTTTGAAAACAGGTCATCCACTGTACAAATCATGGTATTTGAACACGAAAAGTTGAGGAATTAACAGCGCCTCAGAGGGAGACAAGACAGACAGCTAAGAAGGCCACAACAGCAGGAAAATAAAAACTTAGGTGAGAAAAGGAGATGGGGGAACTAGTACGTTTGATATCTATAAATATTAACGGTTTAAATGCTCCTAATAAGCGTAGTAGGATTTTGAACAAATTAAGAAAGGCTAAGTATGATATTATCTGCATGCAGGAGACCCATATAAAAAAAGATCAAAACCATTTGTTAGAATGCCGGGTGTTGGGTAAAACCTATACCTCATTAGCAGGTCAAAAAAAAGAGGGATAGTGGTATATGTACGACATCATTTGAAATCCCAACAGGTATTTGCTGACCAGGAAGGCCGGGTTCTCATGCTCGAAATAGAAATCACCCAGTGGAAGTCTTTATTGGTTTGTATTTATGCCCCTAATGATAATCGGAGGACTTTTTATCAAAACTTATATGTTAAACTGGGTGAACTGGAATACGAACATATCTGTTTAGTTGGGGATTTTAATGCTGTAACAGATAGAATGCAGGATTATGTCCCGGGAAATATACAAGGAGGGTTGAAGGATATTAAGAGAACATTACCAAAAATATGTAATGATTTAAAGGAGGAATTTGGATTGCAGGATATATGGAGGTTGAGAAATCCCAATAAAAATCAATATACTTACTTCTCTCCTAGACACCATTCATGGACCCGGATAGATATGATATGGATGTCTCTTGAGTTGAGGGGGTTGGTCTCGGAAGTGGAAATAGGGCCCAATCAGTGGGCAGTCCATAACCCGCTAATGGTAACTTGGAAGATCCCACATTGTAGGAAGGGTAAATGGAGAATGAACATAGGTATTTTGAGAGATGAAGAATTTATGAGTAAATTTAGGAAGGAGTTACATCTTTTTTTTCAGGAAAATAAGAAAGAGGACACTTCAATATACAATACATGGGATACAGCTAAGGCAGTGATGAGGGAATGGTTAATCAAATATATGATTGATAAACGTAGGGCAGGTAAGAAACACAGAGACAACCTCTTGAATAAACTACAACGGGTGGAAGAAAGGATGCAAAATGGTTCAACCCAGACAACATTGATAGAGGAAAGGGATTTCTGGCAACACCAGATTAAATTATTAGATCAAGAGGAATTACCAAATAAAATAAAGTGGACTAAACAAAATTTTTTTGAAAGGGCAAACAAAACAGGAAGATGGCTGGCTTACCGGCTTAGGAAGGAGCAGGAACAACGGAGAATAGAAGGGCTGAAAGATGTAATTGGGAATCTTCATTGTACTAAGGAAGGCAAGAGAATGGTAGCCCAGGATTTTTTCATACAGCTTTATCAGAAAGGGACTTCCGGTTCCGGTCCCAGAGGCGACGGACACTGATCGGGCTAGCTCTGGCCCCAGTGTCCGATCCCCCCCATCTGGAGGCCCTATGGGCCAAATGCCCTAATTTTGGGGCGTTTGCCGTTTGAGGGCGGCTCGCCAGGGGTCCCCTGCCTCACATCCAGGGGCCGGGAGGCCGATGCTGGCGTGCCCGAGGCTCCAGCGGGGGAGGGAGGCGATCGGCGGCCTTTTCTGGGACTGCTGAGGCGCCACAGCGCCTAAGGGGACCAGCGCTTACCTGCAAGACACAGCGGACTGGGAGCTGATCAACCGGAGAGTTGAGGTGGCATGATGGAGTTTTAACTGCAAGGAGCAGAGAGCTGACAAGGCATCCTGGAGGTGAGAGGGGGGGGGTTGGAGTTCCCCCCCCTTGTAGCTGGAAAGGTGCCCTGGCTGAGAAGTAGGGGGAAAGAAATGGAAAAATACACCTTCCTCTGCTGACTTTTTCTTGAGGATGGCTGAATCAGAATTTGTTAAAGAGGTCTGGTGGCCTCTCTTCCCGGTGGAGAGCTATGGCGGCGGTCCGACTTCCTGCTTCTTTATTTACGACTGAAGACATTACCCACCTCGAGCTTCCTGTTTGACCTACTCTGCACTCTGGACTCGTTGCTCCTGTGAGCGCCCACTGGTGGATACTGGAAAAATTACACCGACTGTCAATCCCTCTTTCTCTTTCTTTCCTGGAGGCTTGTTTTTTGGAATTTTCCATCTTCTATCATTGTAAGATGGCCAAGGGCCACAAAACAGCAGCAGCTGACATGGAAAATTTTTTGGAAAGACTGGCAAAATTGGATCAGAAATTGGATAAGTTGGATGATTTGCAAAAAGGATTATCTGAAATCAAATCTGAAATGACACTTACGAAAAAAGATTTAAATGATGTTCAACAGCTGGCAGAGCAAAACAAGAAGAAGATGGGGGGTCTGGAGGGGGAGGTACGGGCACTCCAGCGGGTGGAAGAAGGGAGAGGAAATGCAATGCTAACTTTACAATTAGATAAGATGTCTTATTTTCTCAGGTTTCAAAACGTGGAATAACTTGACCAGGAAAACTTGAGAGAAGTGATGGTCAAAATGTTGGGTGAATTTCTTGAAAGAGATTTGGAGTCTATTGGAAGGGATGTGGATTTGGTGTATAGAGTAAACTCACAATTTGCAATTTTACATAGTGTCCCAAGAGAGGTCCATATTAAATTTGTAAGAAGGGAACTGAGAGATGAGATATTGAGAAAACAAAGACTGGGGGCGCTGGTGTACAGGGGCAAGGAGGTCACCATCCTAAAGCAGATTCCCAGACAGGTACGAGAATTAAGGAGAAAATATTATTTTTTATCAAACAAGCTGTACCTTAAGGGAATAGGCTTTAGGTGGTTGATTCCAGAGGGTTTGATGATTTTCTGGAAGGACAGTAGGAAGAAAATTAATAATGTAGTGGAGGCTAAGGCCTTTTTTGAGCAGCATAAGTCCTTCCTAGAGGGAGAAGATACAGGAGCTGAAGAGGGGGAAGTATTAGATGAACAAGGAGCGGGGGCGGGCGGGGCTGTGGCAGCCCGGGAGGAGGGGGGAGGCCAGGCCATGGTTTTAAGAGCTAGAACTAGGAAATGAAGAAAGGAGGGGAATCTATTATCTAATGTTTTTTTTTTTGATATCTCTTTTTACTCCTTCTTTTCACTGTACTTTGTATATTTTGGCTATTGGCTTTCTTTGCTTACATAACTTTTATATATTCCGGTTGTTTGTTTTGATTTAACATAATAACGTCTGTTGTGTGAGAATTTAAAAAAGAGAAAATAATAATTTAAATATCTTTTCTATAAAGATATTGAAAATTCAACATATTGTAAATTATAATATTGTATATTTTTAACCAATAAAAACTTTTCTTATAAAAAAGAAAGGGGAGGAAAATATTTGTGAAATTCGGAAATATTTGGAAAAGACAGACTTGCCTAAAGTCTCGGAAACAATGAAGGATATTCTTAATGCGGAATTTACAATGGAGGAAGTAGAAAGAGTTATGAAAGCACAGGCGAATGGTAAAACCCCGGGTAGAGATGGCCTTCCAGTTGAACTATACAAAGAAGTGTTTGACGTTGCAGGGAAACACATGACGGATTTATTCAGTGTGGTTATGAAAGAGGCTCAGGTTCCAGTATCTTGGACTGAGGCTTATATTTCTATTATTCCAAAAGAAGGAACTGACCTAACCCTTATTAAGAATTACAGGCCTATATCATTACTAAATTCTGATTATAAGATATTTGCAGGGGTCCTTGCAGCCAGACGTAGCTGTTTCCTTAACCAATTCATTCACTCAGACCAAAACATCTTCCTTCCTAATAGATACTTACGAGATAATCTTAGAATTATTATGAATACATTAGAATTTTTTGAAAATCGCCCGGATAAACAATTAGCTTTAGTTTTCGTTGACGCCCAAAAGGCCTTTGACAGAATCAGTTGGGAATTTATGATTTCTCAACTGGAATATATGGAGTTTGGTGGGAATTTTATTCGGGCAATTCGAGCTATCTACCGGGAGCAGACTGCAAGAGTTCTCATAGATGGAGAGGAAACAGAGAGGATTCAAATTTGTAGAAGGTACAAGACAGGGATGCCCCCTTTCCCCATTGTTATTTGTTTTGACTTTAGAACCCCTGCTTAGAGAAGTGAGAGGAAATACGGAAATAAAAGGAATGAAGATTAGGCAGGAGGAAGTTAAAGTCCAGGCTTATGCAAATGACCTTGTATTTATTTTGGATCAACCACTTGGACTCGGGCCTGAAATTATTACACTTGATTAGAGAATATGGGAAGGTAGCGGGATTATTGATGAATGAAGAAATTCATTCATTTGCTAAGATCCTAGTGAAAAATATGACTCAGCTGCAAAGGCACCAGTTGGAGCAGTTAATGGGTTTAAGAATCACAAATAAAATTAAGTATCTGGGTATATGGTTGACTGCCAGATGCTCCTCCATAAAGGAGAATAACTATCTTCCTCTTTACAACCAGATGCTCAGAGATCTAGAAAGATGGAAAAATCTCCAGCTATCAATTTTAGGAAGGGTGGCAACTATTAAGATGTGCGTGTTACCCAAATGGCTATTTCTATTCCAAACAGCCCCAGTAAGGTTAAATGAAGAGTTTTTTTACAAATTTAGATAGGAGTATTTCCAAGTTTATTTGGCAGGGAAAGAAGCCGCGGATTAGACTTAAAATGTTACAAGAACCCAAAAATAGAGGAGGACTGGGACTCCCAAATTGGGAGCTCTATTACCAAGCAGCGAACTTGATTTGGGTGAAAGAATGGATGATCCTACAAAAGAGACGACTTTTGACATTTGAGGGAGCCGGTCTTCAACATGGCTGGCACTATTTTTTATGGCTGGGAGCGTCCAGCCGCCCCAGACACTTTGACGATCACTATTTATGTAGGACTCTTGGGTACACTTGGGAAAAGATTAGAAGAAGAGTATATTCAAAAGTTCCATGTTGGATTTCAGCGCAGGAAGCTCAGATCTACCTGACATTGTATAAGGGGGGAAAACTTTGACGTATTAAATCTTTTTGGATGTTCAGGGTAATCCGAAGTCACAAGAATTATTAACTCTCCAAGGATATAAGATAGACTGGTGGTCTTATTCCCAAGTGCACTCCAGGTATAAAAAAGATTTATATAGTGAAGGAATTTACTGTAAAAGACAAGAATTGGATAAGATCTTATTAGGAGGGAAAGGGGTACTATCTAAATGTTACGCATATTTATTGTCTCTGCAGATAGGACAGGATGTAGTGAAGGATTGTATGATAGCGTGGAGATGAAATTTTGGATATCCCCTTGACTTCCAGCAATGGGAACAGATTTGGTCGAAAAATATGAAATTAACCATGGCCTCCTCATATAAAGAAAACATATATAAAATGGTCTGCCGTTGGCATCTCCCCCCTGCGAGACTAGCTAAAATGTTCCCCGGGACATCTTCCTGCCGTTGGAAATGCGGTTATAGTAATGGAACTTATTTTCATCAATGGTGGACCTGCCCGCAGGCGGTTAAATATTGGAAAAAAATACGGCAATGGATCTTGGAAATTACACAGATCAATTTGGAATTAAGGCTCGAGATTTTCCTGTTGGGGGCAAAACCTTTGAATGTTAAATCAGGTATATGGTTCTTGTTGATTCATATTATTACTGCAGCAAGATTAGCGTTTGCGCAGGAGTGGAAAAATCAATATTTACCGATGGATTTGAAAATAATATATAAAATTAATGAGTGTGCTGAATCAGATAGATTAACTAGATTGATCAATGGTAAAAAAGATTCAGAATTTTATAACAATTGGAAATTATGGTACGATTGGGTCCAGAAAATGTGGGATAGAACAGATATATGATGTATATATATGATGGCAAGTATGTATGTATAAAGGAATGATTTTATATTTATGGACAATGTACTTACATTACACCATGGTGGCAGGATTGTATATTTCATTTGTGTATTGATGCATAGAATATATTAATAAAAATTATAAAACAAAAACAAAAACAAAACTAGGCATTTACATGTAACAAATCCCCCTCTAAATGCCTAACGTTTGAAGATGCATCTGTATGCTGCATAGATACCCTTAACTTTGAAGTCAGATATGCATGTTTTTTGTTCTGTAAGGGTTTTGTCAGGATATCTGCGATTTGTTCAGCAGTCTCACAATGTACGGCTTTAATATAACCAATGTTTGATAATTGTCTGATGTGCTTATGTTTGATATCGTTATGTCTGGATCTCTGGCCCACAGCATCCACCTTGGAAATGTCTATGGCTGCTTTATTATCCTCATGAATAATTATTGCGTAAGCTGGTTCAGTCCATATATTGGAAAGCAGGTCATCGAACCATGTCAAGTTGTTGGCTGCCTTTGACAGGCAGATGTACTCTGTTTCTGCTGTGGATGTGGCTACCAAGTTCTGTTTCCCAGTGTACCAGTGTACTGGGCAGTTGTTTGCGGTAATTCTGGTGGGCCTCTCATGAGGGGTCCGAATCAGAGAAGACACTCACGCAGTGTTTTCTCGGGATGAGAGCACAGAGCTGACTCCGGAACCCTCCTTTATTGCAAATTCAAAAGCAAGAGATAAGGGAGCAAGCAATCGGGTTGTTGGGATTCATTTTACACTTTCGTATGGTGCATTCCATTCTCCTTACACATACACTAGGAGGCCGCTTTCTTGAAGGCTGGTGGTACCAGGTAGTACCAGGAGTGAGGCAATGTTTTTCTAATCCAAGTCCTGTGTACGTGTTACAACTGGGCAAGCCAGTCTGCACGTGCACCATGGTTTATGAGTTTGATTATTCCCACATCTCCTCTGTTTTTGTTTTTTGGCACACGAATTCAGTTTCGTCTTCAGACGTGACATGCATATAGGTCTTCTCTTCTGTTGTCTTTCCCTCTTTTATCCACTCTGCCATCTCCGAGTTGTTGTCCTCTATGGGCAGAGCCAATAGGGATTACCGTTTGGCCTGTGTTTGGGTAATTATCATTACATTTTGCTTTGGGGCTTGGGAGGAAAGAATGCATCATGGTTATAAGGGAAGGAATACATTGAATGCAGCAGCATAAGCAAATTAGCAAGAGTACAATCATTAATACAGCAGATAATATATTGTTCAACCATCCCATTCCTGGGAGCCATGACCACATTGCAGCCCAAATGTCAGAAAAGTTTAAACTTTCAGGATAATTGCCGATGGGGTTATCATTGATCAAAGAGCGCATGTTGTAGATTATTGCAGAGATATTTGCCTGGGGATCCAGCACATACACACAACATGCAGGACCCACCAAGGCACAGTAACAGTATTCTGATTGGATAACTTATTCACCCCTTTCTCAAGATGCTGTCCTCTCTAGGTGAGATTAGATCATTCACATCCGAGCCAATAATGAGGTAATGAAGTAAGCAGGAAAGACTCACAGAGCACAAGCTGGCAGTGTGCTGCTGCAGCCTGGCACTGTGACCCTTGACCCACTGACCTACATTCCACTCTGTTTTGTTTTATTTGTGAAGCCATCCTCTTACAAGGGGCCAGAAAAAGAGTCATTATCAGGAGAGGAAGGAATGACTTTGAGACAGTGTAGGAAGGGATTTAAAGCAAAATGTAGTTATACATATATTACAAAAGAAAGAAATTCACTGAACAAAACAGCATCCTCCAATTAAATTAACACAAATGATAGGCCGAATTATACAAAAATTTTAGTTGATGCTGAGTGTTTCTTGACTCATCTGAAATGTTAAAGCAACAAAGTTACATTTTCAGGAACTGATACAAATCAACTGTGTTAGGAGATGGATAATATGCAGTTACCCCCCAACTAGCTATATTCTTCTAATCAAAGTTCCCTTTGAACGAATACTCACTCAAATTAGTAAAGTTTTGAATTACTACAGCAGGTGTACATACAGGGATTAAACATGTAGAAAGCAAATTTTCCATTTATACACTTCAGACAAACAAAAGGCATCAGTTTTTGTGATGTTTGCAAGCTGCATCCATAAGTGTTGTTTCATGTGTTGTTCGGGTGATATGACAGATGCTGATGCCAAAGTACAGTTATTAACAATCAAACACAAATGAATTATTGTTACAGAATTGGCAGTTAAAACTGCAAAAATGGCAGCGCACAATTTCTCGGGTGTTTGTTTCACTTGTTGCTGCTTTGTTGTTGTTTTGGTGGTCAAATTCTTCACATCTCCCCATGTCACTGGATGACTGGCATGATGGGATTGGGTTGGTTAGAGTCACCATTGCCATCTCTGGGTTCAGGGGTTGGTGCCATGACATCCTTGGCTGGACAAACACAACGTGCTGGTACCCACAAAGGTCCTGTAGGTGTAAACACAGCAGCCTAGCCCCGCCCCCAAGTAATTAAAGTAATCGGTCCTAACCATGTTTTGTCTGGTAATACTCTATAATATACCAGAGGAGGAGACAAACTTGTTTTTTGTTGAAAATGCCTCTGATAAGCAGTCGAACTAGAAATTGAAAAATTCAATTGATTCAAAGTAAATAAAACTTTTCTAACCTGTTGTGTTACCCATGACAAATTTGGGACCCGAGAGAATTATAGGGAAGACCATGAGTAACAACAATATTCCGGGTTGTACAAACTTGTAAAAAAGCTTGTGAAGAATAGGCAGGCCCATAATTTGTTTTTAAAGAAGAAGGCTTACCCAAAGCTGTAATGGCTAAAAAAAGGTGAGAAGTAAAGCCATAAGGTTGGAGTCAATCCTGGGAGTGATATAAGCACCTGGAAGATTAAAAATAAGTTGGCACACATACTGAGAGTCAGAGATCAGATTAAAAGGTTGTTGAGAAAAAGTGTGGAAAGCTAAGATAGCCGCAGACAATTCTGAGCGCTGAGAGGAAACTTTCCAGATGTTGTCATGAGAATCCTTGTAAGCAATCGCTCCTCTCATTCATCCTCCATCAGAAAAAACTGTAAGAGCTTGCAGTAGTGGAGAAGAAGAAAGTAATGAGCGAATAGGAAAGGAGGAAGTCATTAAGCAAGCAAACCTAGGATCTTTAGGCAAATGATATGAAATACAGCCTACGTAGTCAGTTAGAGCACACTGAAGAGATAAATTATTTTGAAAAAAAAAGTGAAAGTCAGATTTTGAAATAGGAAGAACAATATTTATTACGTCAGTTCCATTTCTTCGGCAGGCTCGAGTACGCCCCAAGGTTATAATTTCAGCAATAGCTTGGATAAAGGGTAAAACTTTTTTAGATGGCAATGAGGCAAATAGAGCCATTCAATACAATATACTTTTTGCTGTTCTAAAACTCCCAATATTCCTGTGGGTAGTTTACTAATAGGAAATATTAACAGAGATAACTGACAATCTCTATGAGGGATTCGATCCACAAACTGAGTACTCAAGATGTTATTAATTTTTTCAACTGTAGCAAATACTACAGATGGAACTATAATTAAATCTCCTGGCTTTTTTCCTTTAGTCAATAACTCAAATAATGGACTAAGTAAACGCGTAGGTGAAGAAAAATATGGGCGGACCCAATTAATAGTACCCAGCAATTGTTGCAAATTTACTAAAGAAATAACTTTGGGTAACTTTAAATGAGGAAAAGCCAGAGCAGAAAAAGACTGCAATATTTTATGTCCTAAATACAGATAAGGAGCGTTCAGCTGTATTTTTTCTGGGGAAATCTACAATCCATAGATACATAAATCATTTTGTATTTCAAAAAGCCAATTAGGTTGTATTTTTTTGTGCTCCAATTAAAATGTCATCCATACAATGATATACCAGGGTTTTGATCCCTGATGAAAGAAAGGGCGAGATGTTACAGACATGCCCCCCCTTGGGTTTTTACACTCTCTTTTAAAATAACCAGGTTTTCCACAATCGTAACACTTTCCTTGAGGTTTGCTGCCTGGTGATAAAGCAGCTGCTAACAAATTAGTTTTATAAGAAGATGTTCCTATATCATGACATGCTTTAATCATATCTGCCAAATCAGGATCTTTTCCCAGCCCAACAATTGCCTGATATTAGAGAAGGCTTGTTGATGCTTGCCAGAAACAGGCACTTTTCCGAAGGCTTGATAAGCACATTCAGAAGAAACTTGCAAAGTTGCAGCCGGTAGACAAACAGAAAGCATATCAGCAATTTCTTCTACATTCCCCCACCCCCCCTTTTTTTGTGTAATTGTTTCTTTAAATTCTGCCTAATGGGGGTGGCCATGGGGATGCAATAGAATTGTAATTCCATACATTGCCACAGCGGCAACGGCACTTACAGGCACAGGGGGAGGAATGGGTCTGGCAGGGTCGGCGGGCGGAGTGCAATGAGCGGTTGGGGCAGTTACTGGAAACGCTCTTTTCCTCGGGCTGTACTTCCTTTTCGTAGGGGGCGGAAGAGCAGGGGCGATCGCAGCCTCTGCTAAACCCTTTTCATGAATCATAAGGCACTCCATGACTACCCATCATGCTGTAAGAATCTTTCCAGGGGCTCTGGGGCTTTCGTGGAAGTGAGTTCCCAATCGTCTCCACGTAGCTGTTTTGAGCGAGCCCTTTTCCGGGTAAGTCGGACAGTGTTGCCAAATGTATTTAAGCAATCCAATTAAGTCCTTTTTGGACAGTGTGGGTAATTTACCATTATTTTTTAGAATAATAATTGAAACCTTGGTTAGTTCGCTAAGCTCTTGTAAGTGCTCCGCTTGTTGCTTAGAAAACCCTCCTCCCATACCCACGAGGGGATTGTCGTCTTGCTTTGGACGAAATTGTCTTCCAGGCGATGAGTACGGAAGGTCCAAAGGACGTATAACCATTGGGTCACCAGTTGCAGTAATTCTGGTGGGCCTCTCATGAGGGGTCCGAATCAGAGAAGACACTCACGCAGTGTTTTCTCGGGATGAGAGCACAGAGCTGACTCCGGAACCCTCCTTTATTGCAAATTCAAAAGCAAGAGATAAGGGAGCAAGCAATCGGGTTGTTGGGATTCATTTTACACTTTCGTATGGTGCATTCCATTCTCCTTACACATACACTAGGAGGCCGCTTTCTTGAAGGCTGGTGGTACCAGGTAGTACCAGGAGTGAGGTAATGTTTTTCTAATCCAAGTCCCGTGTACGTGTTACAACTGGGCAAGCCAGTCTGCACGTGCACCATGGTTTATGAGTTTGATTATTCCCACAGTTGTTGATGAGGAATATATAACCAGAGGTGCTCTTTCTGCTCTTTGTGTCACCAGCCCAGTCAACATCCGCAAAACAGGTCAATATAGGTTCTCTGGAATTTACCGGTTTTAAGCATAAGTATGCATCTATGCTATATTTCAGATACCTGATTATACGTTTCACACCCTCCCAGTGGTATATTTTTGGGTCACTGACATTTCTCGATAGTAGGTTGACCGCTAGGCTGATGTTGAGCCTTGTCCAGTTAGCTATGTAAAGAAGAGATCCAATCTGTAGAGAGTATTGTCCTTAAATGACTCGCCTTCATCGTGCATATGTTTCAGAAAATCTGTTTGCATGGGTGTCTCACATGACTTGGCATCCTTCATATTACATTTGTGTATGAGTTCTAATATTTTTTCTTTCTGTGAGACTCTGAACCCATTCTTTGTTTTGTCAATTTGGACCCCTAAATACTTGTTGTCTCTTCCTAGTGTCTTGAGTGTGAAATGTCTCCCTAGTCTCTCAGCAAATTCATCACATTTCCATTTGTGTTGGCCTAGGTATAGAATGTCGTCTACATAAACGAGTACGTACTTGATGGATGTGCTCTCTTTCTTGACGAAAAAACAGAGATCTGCTGAGGTGGCAGTGAAACCCATGTCCCTGAGTATTTTGGCTAGACACTCATACCATCTCTTCCCTGATTGCTTCAGTCCATACAAGCTTTTATTCAATAACCAAGTATCCCCTTTTTGTGTGTCCTTCCCCGGGGGCGCTTTGACGTAGATCTCTTTGTCTAGCTCTGCGTGGAGGTAGGCAGTCTGAACATCAAATTGGTAGACTTCTAGGCCTAGGATGGAAGCTATTACCAGGGCGCTTTTGACACTTTCTGCTCTAACTGTGGGTGAGTAAGTATCTGTATAATCATCTGTATATCTCTGTGCAAACCCCTGTGCTACAAATCTAGCTTTATATAATGTCTTGTTGTCCTCAAGTTCCTTAATTTTGAAAAACCATTTTGTCCCTATGAGTGTCTTGTCTGCTGGGGCCTTAGAGGGAGTGTACACATTTAGTTCCCTTAGACTAGCCATCTCCTTTTCCATGGCCTGTTCCCATCTAATTCTCTCTTCCTGTGGCAATCTGAGCACTTCCTCGTATGAAGTGGGAGTTGTCTTGTTTGTGTGTATAGATAGGACATAATCCTCAAACCTTTTTGGGATCTTATTTCTGTTATGTCTCATGGGTCTGTTTGGTTGTGTTTCAGTGTCATGCATGTATTTGGTTTCCTTTTCTGTGATTGCATCTATCTTAATGATGGGGTGGTCTTCTTTCCACCCTTTGGTGGCTATCTCTTTGTGCCTAGGTTTATGCCCCTCTTGTGTTTTTATTTCCATAATGGTCTGTTTGTCCTGGTCCCTCATGTTGTTTGTGTTTTCCTGCCTGATGAACACTTCATTGAGGTGTATTCTTGACCAGTTGGTGTTCTCGTGGAACACCGCTGTCTGGATGCGATAAATCTATTGTCCCTATCAATGAATCTATATCCTTTTGTGCCTAACTCATACCCTATGAATCTTAATCTCCTTGAGACCTTGTCTCCCTTTCGCCTCAGTTGTTTGGGGATATGTACATCTGCTGTGACCCCAAATATGTGCAAGTGCGCAATTTGTGGTTTTCTGTTGTACATTACCTCATAAGGTGTTTTCTCCACTATGCTAGACCATAGTCTATTCAGTGTATAGTTAGAGTACGTGAGCGCTTTTGCCCAGAAGGATTGTCCTAGCCCTGCATCTTCTAATGCGCATCTTACCATTGTTTATAAGATTCCGTTCCTCCTCTCTACCACTCCATTCTGGAACGCGGAAAATGGAGATGTGTAATGTAATATTCCGTGCATTTTTAGCCAGTTTGAGAAGTCCCTGGATAGGAACTCAGACCCCCTATCCGTCATTATTTGTCTTATTTTTGTATTGTGTTGTGTTTCAACCCTCTTGTAAAATTCTCTAAACTTTTAGAATACTTCATTTTTATGATTAATTGTATACACAAAACCATAGCGGCTGAAATCATCTACTATTGTTAGGAAGAACCTCTTTTTGTACTTTATAGAGGGTTTCATTGGACCCACTAAGTCCATATGTACTAGGTGGAAGATGAAATTAGTGGTGCGTGTGGCCTTCCTTGGCTTGGGTTTGGTTTTTAGTTTGGAAGATTTACATACTGAGCACTCTAAATAATTTTTACAACCTTTTATTTTTAAACCATTGGTACAGTCAGTCATTTTCTGGATGACTGGAAAAGCTAGCATGGCCCAACTTTCTATGTAGCAAGTGAGCACAGTCATCGTGAATGGGCTTGCCAATTAATAATTTCCCCTGGTGTGTTGTATCGTGGGTATGTTTATCTTTAATGGCGTCATCAGTCTTGTCCCCCTCTGCCTCCTCATAGATGCCTGTCTTGTTTTCTATGTCTTCTAGTTGGGTGTTTATACCTGTCTGATGTTCCCCTTTGGGTTGGAGGTATGTTAGCCCTCCATAGATGATGATCTTACTGATATTCTCCTTGCCCTTGGTCATGTAGACCTTTCCTCCCTTAAAAGTGGTCTCTATACCCATGTCCTTGCTAAGTTTTAGTGTGGCCAATATATTGTGTGGTATTTCGGGTATGAGTAATACCCCCTCTATCTTCCCTATTCCGTTTATGAACATGTCTCCCTTCCCAGTCACTAGAACTTTATTCTGGTTGGCTACCTTAATGTGGTAGTTCTCTTTTGTAAATGAAGTGAGGATTTTTCTATCATAAGTTGTGTGATCGGTGGCTCCTGAATCTATTAGCCACGCATCCCCTTCTCTTATCTGTGAACGTGTATGTGTGTTTTCTCCAATTCCATACATAGACCCTGATCGGCTTTCCCTGGAACTGTCCCTATATCCCCTTCTATCCCTTGGGTTGGGGGAGTCTCTATGTCTATATCTGTTTTCAGGTGTGGTTCTATCTGGGAACCCTGGCCTTCGGCCCTGTCTGTCCCTACGATGAGAGTAGTCTCTCTCCCTCGAATTTTTGGGGCAGTCCCTTTTATAGTGATTCCTGGAACCACAGGTGAAGCATTCTGGGATGTCGTGGTTCCTGGTTTGAAACTCAACCCTTTTTGCTGGTCTACTGTCCCTGCGACTTATGGAGCGGTCCCTCCTTAAGCTATCTTCAGCAATTATTCTGTTAATGGGTGTCTCAAGAGTGAGGTGGTCTAGGCTGAGGCTATCTAGCTGTATTATGAAGTTGTCCCAGCTAGAGTCCAGGGAATTAATCATTATACTTTTCATGCTCTCCTCTGAGATGTCCTCCCTCCTCTGCATCAACTCAGCCCTGGTAGCGTTCAGGTTTAAGATGTGCTCGCCCATGGGAGTCCCAGCCTTGTGTCTGGCTGAGTGGAACTCTCTAGACATCCTGGGTGTGGTGGCCACACTCTTACTATAAAATAAATTGAATATTTTCTGTAGTATTTCTGACACAGTCAAATAATGGCTAAGGCTAGGGTAGATGCTAGGCGAAATACTTGCTATAACTATATAATAAGCCCTATGGTGCAAGCAATCTATTTCTAAAGTCCAAGGTTTTCTGGGTGGATCATTAATTAAAAACAACATGTTCTCCCTTAAGAAAAGAATCTGGAGCTGATGATTCCACTGCATAAGATTTGACCCATCTAGCTTAAGTATGTAGAAATCAGCTGGCAAAGTCATTGAGTTGTGTGGTAAATTACTCACAGTCTGTTGCTGTCCGTGGTATCTCAGGTGAGGAAACTCACAATATGGCATGGAATGCTATTTGCGACTCTGAATGGGCTTATCTCTATGTTTCTCTCCTCTCTTCTTACAGTGGCTGATTGAGCATGCGCAAAGCCCATTTTGTGTCTGGAGTCATTTGGTGAGCAGCTTGTTGCTATGGCTCTCAGGCCTCGGCCTCGGCCTCGGCCTGCTGTTGGGGGTTCGGACTCACCCCTGGTGTATCTGGATCCGTCGTTGGGAGCAGGCATCCATCGGTGGGCAGCTGGATCCCTGGCGAAGGCTGGCGAGAGGTGAGGAGGCGAAGCGGTCATATGTCGAGGACTTCCGGAATTCAGCAGCGTGGCGGCGGCAGCGAAGGAGGGTCCCGATCCCTAGTTGTTGGTCTCTGGCTGAGCGAGAAAGCCTGGTGGAGGTCGCAGAATGGGTGAGTAGCTGGTATATCTTTCTTCCCTCGGGTCTCGCATCGTGGTGCGTGGTGAGTTCGAGTTCTGTCATCAGTACATTTCGTGGGTGATCGGTGCTTGGCGATCGTTCTCAGTGTGTTTGGTTCCCCTATGGAGGGGCTGGGGCGATGCTTTGACATCGATGGCCTCTCTGTTGTCTTCTTGGCTCGTGGTTGTTTCTCTGTGGCTTGTGGCTGGCGCGGGAGGCTTGAATGCGGAACCGATTGCTGCCACTAGAGTCTCACATGTTTTTTCAACTTTGAGTTCGGTAGGTGAGCTCCTGGTGGCTTGGCTTCTCCTTTCAGGGTTATTGTCGAGTGGGTCCCCATTTGTTTTGGGGTTTTCTTTGTTTTGCACCATTGAATTTGAATCTCGGCTCCCTATTGGTTGTTGGCCATTCCAAGAAGACCGCTGGGAGCAAGGCATGAAACTGGAATTGTCTAAGTCTAGAGCTTCTGCTAGGGAATGTCTCTTCTTTACCAGGCTGGTTGCTTCATGGTCTTGCTCTTGGGCACTCATTGCTGCTCCGTAGTCATCTAGTAGGTCTTGGAGTTTCACAATGAGTTCCCTTTTGCTGATGGATGCCTCCATCATTCTTTGTATGGCTTCTCTTAATTCATCTCTCTCTGGCAATTCCTCTCTTTTGCATCTGTTTGCTTCTCCTCGTGGCTTCTCACTTCTATTTGGCTGGTTCAGGTCCTTCTCATTCATGGCTGTTGGGATTCTTGCTGTGGCGCCCTCGAATTCTTGTAGCTCTGCCATCAGTTTGGTGATGGATCTCGTGTTCATTCTGTCTTCCATTTCAGGATGAACTGTGTCTCTGTGATTATTCTTAGGTTATTGGGCATAACCATCCTCTGCTACCATATTGTTAAATGTTTCCAAGGATCTAGCCCAATAACTCCAAATACGAATCAAGTTTGAATCAAAGGCATTTATTTAAATCTTACTTTTTCTCTCTCAGGTGAACATCTGGAATACAGCGGCCAGTCCCTGGGCATGGACTTAAATACCAAGGAGGCGGGGTCAAGGTAAGGAGGGGTCAAGGGAAAGGTCAGGTGGGAAAGGTGGAGTTAACCCTTGCCCTGCCATGGGCATACAAAACTAGGCATTTACATGTAACATCCATGCAGCCAATAAACATGCTGCATGAACATCTTGGCCAGACTCTGGGCTGAGGGAACCTTCAGACACATGATTAAGTGCACTTGGTTTGAAAACAGGTCATCCACTGTACAAATCATGGTACTGCCATTATTCTCAGCCAAATCCACTATAAAGTCCATGACAATTTCTTCCCATGATCTGCTGGGGTTGGCCACCGGTTGTAGAAGTCTGGGAGTCTTTCCTAGCAATGATTTCATAGACATGCACACTCGGCAGCTGGTTACATAGTTTTCTATGTCTTTCTTCATCTTGGGCCACCAGAACCACCTCTTAGCCAAGTGAAAGGTCTTTATGCACTCGAAGTGGCTTACCAGGACTTTCAGTTGACGTCAAGTGGGAACGGACTAGAAAATCGTGGGATCTGATGAGCAGCATGAAATCCAGCTGGACAAACCACTGCCGGGAAGCTTTCAAGCCATAGCCATCTTGAAGGGACAGTGAAGAAAGGAGAAGCGTTTCATGGATCGTGAGGAACTGGCAATTTTCTCACTGGAACAGAAACAGCTCTCCTGAAGTGGCAGCGGGGACCATCTTATGGTGGCTGCTTAGAAGCTGGGACAACTGGATTGAAGAATTGAGCAGGAATGGCATGTGGATGGAGTGACAGAACTTGGTGAGATAACTCCAATTTAAACTAAGAAAAATGGGAAATGAAGCCTTAAATCCCTGAATTTGGAGACTAGAGGCTATCTGGCATTTGGGGAGAAAAAAACACAAACACGGGGAAAAAAAGAAAGTGTGAACTGTAATACAAAAAATCTAGGAGAAAGTCTTGGATTTGGAAAATAGGGAAAAGCAAAATATTTTAAAAAGGGAACAAACGGTTTTCAGAAGAAAGACAACAAATTATAAGAGGTTTTGAAAAATTACTGAATATTTTGATAAACAATTGGATTTAAAACACTATTTTGTAATGTGTAGAAACGGAAAGTGCCATCTGCTGGAGAAAAGAAAAAGTACTGTGATACTGTATTCAAATAGACAAAACAGGAAGCAGTTGTTTGAAGAACAAAGGAATATTTTAAGAAGAAAAGAAGAAAAGAGAAAAAAAGAAAATTACATAAAGTCTCCTCAAAACTTCTCACGGCTTGTTGATCAAGGTCACTATATTTTTTTCCAAATTTCAAAATGTTCAGTGTAGTACTTTTTTTCCACCAATCTCTCTCCAATCCACAAGTTTCAAACCAACAACTTAACAAAGTATCCAATTTGTTTATTAAATCCAATTGCCTAATCTTTTCTAGTTTCTTCTTTCTCTTCTTAATTTTTATATATTCCAAGTCCAAATTTTACACTCCAATTCAAATCCAGTTAAAATATCTTTAAAAGAGTTGTTAACCTAATTTTGCAAAGCTTCTTCTCCAGTAACATTGTACTGCAAACCAGGGCATACAAAACCTTTGCCAGACCAATTCTCAAATACAGCTCATCTGCCTGGAATCCACACTGTATAACGGAGATTAATACAATTGAGTGAGTCCAGAGGTATTTCACGAGAAGAGTACTCCACTCTTCTGCTCGCAATAGAATACCTTATGCCACCAGGCTTGAAATTTTGGACCTGGACAACCTAGAACTACTCCGCCTATGGTCTGACCTAAGCTTAGTACACACAATTGTCTGCTTCAATGTCCTACTTGTCAATGACTACTTCAGCTTCAGCCGCAATAATACACGGGCACACAATAGATACAAACTCAAAGTAAACCGCTCCAAACTCGATTGCAGAAAATATAACTTCAGCAACAGAATGGTCAATGCCTGGAACTCACTACCTGATTCTGTTGTTACATCCTCAAACCTTCAAAACTTTAACCTTAAACTTCTACTGTGGACCTCACTCCATTCCTAAGAGGTCTGTAAGGGGGCATGCATAAGCGCACCAACATGCCTACCGTCCCTATCCTACTGTTCCCATTTATTCATATTCATTTAATATGTATATACTTATACGTCTTTATACTTACAGTATATGTTTTGTTCATACTTATACCTGTTTTCTCATATATGCTTGACAAAATAAATAAATAAATAATAAATAAATAAATAAATAATAATAAATAAATAAATAATGAATAAAAATAATAAATAAATAAATAAATAAATAAATAAATAAATAAATAAATAAAT
>WNWU01000042.1:4452423-4465356 GCA_012654045.1 Ptyas mucosa | reverse complement strand
AATAAATAAATAAATAAATAAATAAATAAATAAATAAATAAATAAATAAATAAATAAATAAATAAATTTATTAGTTGCATGAACACCGCAGGTTATCCTTGCAGTCTGAAAGGCATCACCCAGAATTGGTAACACCCTAAGGGACATTTGAAAGCTGTTTTCCACTTGTCACCTTTCTTAATCTTCACTTGGTAATATGCTCATCTCAAGTCCAGCTTGGTGAACACTCTTCCCTTAGCCAGGTATGTCCTTTACAAGGGGGTGGTACATGCTTTCCATGCAGACCCCATTAATCCCCCCAAAATCCATGCATAATCTCAAAAAACAGTCTTTCTTTTCTTTGAGCTATTGGAGCTGCCATCTTAGATTTTGCTGGTTGGATGAAGCCCCTAGCTAGATTTTTGTTTAGAAAGCTTCTGAGTTTCTCTGTCTCCCTTGGGGTCATTGAGTACATCTTTGGTTTGGGCAATTTTTCCCCAGCAGGATTTCAATGGCAGTCAGTGGGGCAATGAGGAGGGAGTACATCTGATTCCCGCTCACTAAACACTTCAGCCAAGTCCTGGTATTCCTTTAGGATGACTGCCTCCCTTGCTCACTCTCAGCTAGTGCATTCACAGGCTTTATCTTATCTTTCCCCACCAATAGTGTTTTGCCAACTTTATGTGTCATCCCCACTTGTTGTAGTCTGCCTACTTTACTTCTCAATGCCACTTGTTGTCTTTCCAGTCAACCATTGGATTCCACTTTTTCAGCCACACCAACCCCAATATCATAGTCTCTGCCATTTTTGGATCTACTATAAACAGAATGGTCTCTTTGTGGCTCAGTTAGGTACATGTCTGGCAACCCCGCCCCCCAAGAGTGAACCATCAACTTTTTCAAACTTCATAGGCTGCCTCAATTTCTTAAGACTCAGGCCCATCTTTTCCACAGTTCATAGGGTAACCAAGCAGTGGGTGCAAACCAAGTCTGCCAGGGCAGTGAAGACCCTCCTTGCTCCTGAGTGGGGCATGAATATCTCCACCTGGGTGGTCAAAGGGGCGATAGTTCCACTTACCATTGGATTGTCCTCCATCTTGCTGTCACTTTCATAGAAGACCAGGTTGGGCTTACTAGGGGTTGGAATTCTCTCCCCCTTTTTCCCCCTTTCCACAACCTGTTGTTGTTGTTGTTGTTGTTGTTGTTGTTGTTGTTGTTGTTATTTATTGGATTTTTATATCGCCCTTCTCCTTTCGGACTCAGGGCGGTGAACAGCCAGAATAAAACATTTGTGTACAAAAGTTAAAATACTTTTAAGATGATTAAATAAAATTTGGCCCATGATTTTAAAAACATTCAATTAAAATTAGTATCAATTTTAAAACCCACGTAAAATCAGGCCAGCCCGGCTAATTGAAAGAAATAGGTTTTAAGGGCCCAACGAAAAGTCCGGAGGTCTGGAATCACTTGTATCTCTGGGGGTAGATCATTCCAGAGGATAGGTGCCACCACAGAGAGGGCTCTAAGCCATGGAGCACTTTAAAGGTGATCACCAACACCTTGAAGCGCACCCGGAAGTCCACCGGAAGGTTATGCCACCTGCATCTGCTCCTTTACCTTCCTTGGCACCTTTTTGGCCTTTGGTTGACTTGGAACCCTCAACGCTGACATGGGCTACAGGGCTGGACAATTCACAACCTGTTGGCCTTCTTTCCACATTGGAAGCAGGCTTTGGAAGGGCACTGCGGGCTTTCCTTTGGGGTCAAGGGAGGGGCTGTTTTCTCCTTGCACACCAGCAGATAATTCTCTTGGCTTCATTATGGGTGACCTTCATGCGCTGCCTGATGCGGATACTCCAACAGGTCTAGCTGCACTGTAGTTGCCAGCTGATACCACACCCAACGTCATCCAGTATTCCCTGGGGTAGGCAGTTTTGGTACAGTTTCTTGTTTAGTCCATCTCAGAAGTAGTAGACCAGCAAGTGCTTTGGCCACCCCCTCAGCTTCCCAGGCAGGCTGCAGAATTTCCAAATGTATTCAGCTGTTGGTCTGCTTCCTTTCCTTATGGTGCAGATTCCAGATTCTGTTCAGTGGTTTTCAGGGTTTCCAAATCTAGCTTGAAGCTCTTCCAGGAAGGCATCCATTTCCCCAACTCAGGCACTCCTTTGTCATGGAGAAACACAATCCAGTCCACTCCCTCTCCTTTTAGATTCGAAGTAATTGCATTCACTGAGGCAACTTTGCCTAGGTACATTGCTCCATATCACTCCAATTGGCTCCACACCTGGTTCAGGAAATAGGTTAGCTTCTCTGACCACCCATCAAACATGGCTTTCAGAGTGGGCTTGTCAGTCATCCTGGACCAGCACATAGCCCAGTGGCATCCCCACTGCCTGCGGAACCATTTGAGCTGGAGCTCCTGGTGTAGCAGGAATCACTTGGGCTTGTCCCATGGCTGCCGGGGGGAAGGCAGCCACCCCTCAGGGATTCCCAGCTCCTTGCCCCACACTCCCCAGCCTTGCTAGTTGGGGTGGAGATGGGGATGGGGTTGCCGATGCTTGGCCAGTCCCAAGCCCTGTTCCCAGGACCGACAATTTCATCGATGCCACTCCCCACATTTCCATTCTGACAAATCTTTCACGCAGCTGCTCTACTGAAGAGCTACTGTATTTCCACTCCACTGGCTCTTTGCAATCTGCAGCCCTCCTGGTCTTCCATTTGTTCCCTTGAGTCATGGCAATTCCAGGGGAATTCTATTTTGGCTGCTTTCCCCACTCTGCTTGGCCATCATGTCTTCAGATCATGACAAATGGTTCCTGCCATGGCTCCTTCCTCTTGCACCAGTGGCTGCTCTATCTTCTCTGCCCTCAGCTTAGATTGATTCACCACTATCTGTGTCCCAGAGTTCTCCTGGACTGCAGCTGGTGCCTTCCATGGAGGGACTGATCCAGTTCTTTGCCACGGCATCAACTTTCTGCTCCATACTGGATATCATTATGTTACAGCTCTGTTAGAGGCATCCAAGTAGGCTGTGTTAGGTTAAAAGAGAGCTAGTTTAATACAACTGTCTGACTAGTGAACCCAAAATAAGGATCACTATTGGGAGCTTTGAATTCCCAAGAGTAAAACTTTGTTGGATACACCCTTTTGGTACTGAAGAATCAAAACCAGCTCTGATTTTCCCATGCAAATGCTTGCTTAGTTCAACAACATTGCCCAATTAGGAGACATCCTTTTGTTATGGGAACAGTCCACCTCTGTCTCAAGCACCTGCAGTGGTGATCTTGATGGTTTCCAGGCTCTCACAATCTGCACAACTTCTCAGCATTCCATTCTACCATTCCCTCCCCCCAGTTTATTGGCAAGTTGAATAGAGAAAGGCTTTGAAAGAAGCAAAGTGGTTCAATCTTGACAGTACCTTAGAAATGCCCCCAAAGATCTCCAAGAAGTGTTACTGAAATTCAAATTTTAACATGGCAGAAGAGCTGGAGAGTAGTATTAAGTATATTTGCTATACTTAATTTCACAGACATTTAATGCATTGAAAAGTGTGTGTGTCTATTTGTGTGTATGAAGAAATCATCATTCCACCTATTATTTTTTGGGACTAGACTGCTCAAACACCATTTGTAAGTATGCTCTCTGTAGAGAGGTCTTCTCCCAGCACTATAATATCTCTACTGGGAAATCAAGAATGTTCCTATTTCTTGATTACTGTTGCCAGATGCTGATACTCTTTGTGAAGAAGATCCATTTAACCAGGTCTGAGGTTCACCAGCAGGCAGACATTTTGTTCAGAGACCCATTTGGTGGCCCTTTAAAACTGACATTTATTGGTACATATCAATAGTCTTTAATCCTGTATAATAATTCTTGGTCAAGTGTGTTGGTCAATTCTAAAGCTAGCAAATGATGTCAAGTGCATAAATCACATAATTGAAGCACATTGGTTAATTCATGTCATTTGCACTATGATGCCATGATGCAATATCTTTGCTCTGAGACACATGTAGGAAAGTATGTGGAAGATACAAATATTCTGCGGAGTGGAAAAAAAGAAATAAAATAGGCCAAGATTAAGTATCATATCCTTCCTGCAGTCATTATTCTGAAATTCTCCCAAAGTTCTCCCTAAAGCAACTTCTCTGTATAAGCTTTAGAGAAGCAGGTTTAAAAGTAAACAAAACTATAAACAATGAGGCACATCTTCTTACGCAGATACTCGTGCTGAGCTGCTGGAAGCTGTTTGTTGAGCATATCAGCAATCTGATCATGTGTAGGCACATACTGCAATTTTACAAAATCTTGTTTCACTAATTGTTTGATATTTTTATAACAAATGTCAATTTGCCTGGACCTAGAACCTGTGAAATGTGAGTCAGAAATATAAACCACAGATTCATTGTCTTCCATCACGGTGATGGTCAAATCGGGTGTGTCCAGATATCTGTAACCAAAGTATCAAACCACGTTAGAGAATTACATGCATCTGAAACACAAGCATATTCAGCCTCAGTAGATGAACAAGAAACAAAATTCTGTTTTCGCACATGCCAGTAAACAGGACAATCATTTAAGAACATCATATAACCTGAAGTACTTTTACATGATTTCTTATCACTCGCCCAATCAGAATCTGCATAACAATATAATTCTGCATAATCAGTATGTGTTGGTTCTAACAATAACCTTATATTTTTAGTGTGCTTTAGGTATTTCAATAATTTCTTAACACATGTCCAATGAAACTATTTTGCCTTACCTATGTGTCGAGACAAGAGATTAACACTAAGTGCAATGTCGGGTCTAGTCCAACTACTAATATACAACAGTGACCCAATAACTGAATGATAAAGTGTTTGATCCTCGAATTCAGGACTTGGTTCATGTGCCAAGATGTGAAAATCTGTTTGCATGGGTATGCGTACTGTATTAGTATCTTTCATGTTGCAATGATGCAAAATTTGCTCAATTTTTATCCTCTTGTGAAAGACTAAACCCTTTCTGAGTTTTGACAATCTGAATACCTAAATAAGTGCTAACATGACCTAAATATTTCAATGTGAAATATCTCTGCAAAGCTTTAGCAAAATTCTCACTCATCTGCTTATTTGGACCAATATAAGCAATATCATCAACATAAACAAGAACTATCTCATATGTATTATCAGATCTTTTTGTAAACACGCATTCATCAGTTTCGGACTTAATAAAGCCCATTGAATTTAGTTTGTCAGTAAGACATAAGTACCACATTAAACCAGACTGTTTCAGACCATAAAGACTTTTGTGTAGAAACCAGGTATCCCCTTCTTGCTGTCGGAACCCTGGAGGACCTTTTACGTAGATCTCCTCATCTAGATCAGCATGTAGATAAGCTGTGTCAACATCGAACTGAAAAGCTTCTAAACCAAGGATAGTGGTGGTGGCTAAAGCAATTTTTACACTTTCAGTCCAAACTGTTGGTGAGTAGGTATTTGTGTAGTCCTTAGGATAATGTTGAGCGAAACCCTGAGCTACAAGTCTGGCCTTATACAATGACTCACCATTTGGCTTCTTTTTGATTCTGTAGACCCATCAAGTACCAATGATCTTTTTGTTTGCTGGAGGTTTTGCAGGCGTAAACACTTTAAGCTTCTTTAGACTGTCCATTTCAGCCTGCATTGCCTCATACCTCTTCTCTTGCTCTGAGTCAGGAAGATACTTGATTTGTGTGAACTTATCAGGAGGAAGTGTAACATTACAAATCAAAGGCGAGGGTGCTTTTGTCAGTTGCCATGAATATCGCTGTGGAGGGATCCCCTTTGTGGCCCTCTTGGAATGCCTCAGAACAGTCGTCCATTCTTCTTCCGTTTCATCCTCCTCTTCACCATCACCGCTAGTGTCAGTATCCGCGGCTTACGAAGACAGAACATCAGGTTGAGAAGAACTAGTGGATGGAACATTTGCCTGTGAATCTTGATCATCAGGCTGCGAGGCATCAGCAGCAGCATCTTTAGGAAAATAAACTCCAGGATCATTGGAATGAATTCTGGACCAGTCAGCATCTTCCTCAAAATTAGCGGATTGGGAAATTACTATTACATGTGTGGAATCAATAAATTTGCTCCACTTTGAGTTACCATCAATACCCATAAATCTCATCCTCTCTGCTGCTGGACCTCCTTTCCTTCTTTGAGCTAAGGGAATGTACGAACCAAAAATACGGAGGTTTTTGAGATCGGGCTTGTACCCATAACAAATGAAGAAAGGAGTCTGATTTATTACACTACTCCAAGTACGGTTGACAATATAATTTGCATATTTAATAGCTTCACCCCAGTATGGGTTACTGAGGTTGGTGTCTTCTATGAGACAACGCATCATGGTTTGCAGGATCCCTTGTTGTCTTTTTACCACCCCGTTCTGAGCCGGGGTATAAGGGGCCAAAGTCTGCTGAAGAATTCCATTCTTATGCATCCAATCCTGGAACCGCCGAGACATGAATTCAGCACCACGATCACTTTGAATTCTGGTGATGCTTACTCCATGGTGGGTATAAACAAGAGCCGCAAAGTCTTTAAAGATCTGAAAGATCTCAGATTTTTCTTTCATAGGATATACATATCCATATCTAGAGTAATTATCAACAATTGTTAGAAAATATTTTTTACCACCAAGTGTTGGTTTGAAAGGACCTACTATGTCAGTGTGTACCAAATCAAAAATGTGTGTTGACAGGCATGTAGTGCGTTTTGGAATGGCTGCTGCTTTGCATTTGGCCTTTTTGCAGACAGCACAATCCAAAAACACCTTACACCCCTTTAGATCCAAACCTTTTGCGAACTCCGGCATTTTCCTAAGAACACTGAAACTGGCATGCCCCAATTCTCTATGCCACTTATGGATACACCTGTAATGCAAAGATTTACCAGTTAGTGAATTTTCAACATTAACAGTTTTATGAGGAACCTCAGGCTTGCTCTGAGCAACCTGTTTCTTAATTTTCTTTTTGTTGGCTTTAGGAGCCTTTGGAGTAGCAATAGAATCTCTCTCTGGAACATCTCTCTCTGGGCCTGTGCTCTCCTCTTTTGAAGTTTGTATACTTGCCTGTGCTTGCGGTTTAGACTTCGGCTTTATGTAATAAACACCACCAATTAACATGGTTTCAGCAACAATATCTCCATTTTTAACTATATAACTTGCTTTTTCGAGTGGTGGACCTGGAACTTTAATGCTCTGGACAAGTGACTCTGAGTAAGCAAACTACTATTTGTTGTTGGTATATAATAAACATCAGAGATGAATGCATCAAGCTCTTCAACATAAACAGTTCCTTTTCCCCTGACCTGACAAGGATGATTGGAAAAAGAATAAAGTTCACGTAGTTCAGACTCAGGCTCAGGCTCAGGCTCATGCATCTCTGTAAAAAGTTCTGTTCTGTACATAACATGCAATGCTGCACCACTATCCAAAATCCACAGAAGTTGTCTGTCGTATTCTGGATGAGGTTGTAGATCGTTGGTTAAAGCCAATGAGAGTGGAGCTTGCGGGTCACGCCTGGGGCCATGATGACCTTGTCTTCCGCCTCTGCCTCCTCTGGAGTGTGTTCCTCTGAGCTGGTACGTGACGGGAGCTGAAAATCTTTGGGGCAATCCCGGGTGGCATGTCCCACACAATTACAGATGTAGCATGTCGGCATCCTTGGAATGTAGGCCCTTCCTCGGAAGGGATGCCTCGTTGGAGCTATTGATGTGAGTGGTCCTCTCAAATGTGGCGTGGCTAGCATAAATGCCTCTTCTTCGGTTAAAATTCTGCATGCATGATCCACTGTGCATTGAGGAATGGGCACTTGATTAATCTTTGTAATGGCATCTTTCCATTCATAATTCAATGAGTTAATAATAATGCTGATCATTTGAAAATCATGAATAAAATAGCCTCTTTCGCCCAAATCCTTTCTCATTCCTTTCATTTTAATTAAATGTTCTCCAATATATTCACCAGGTTTTATTTTTGAACCATGAAACTCAAACAAGAGCAAACATGTGGATTCAATTGAAACAGGCCAGTAGCATGTTTCTAATTGAGCCCAAATTTGTTGGGCAGTTGCATCAGGTGGAAAAGTAACCTGCAGTTCAGTATCCATGGACATCAATATTGTTGTGCCAGCTTTAGTATCTAAGTCTCTTATTGCAGGAGTCCATGGCTGGCCAGGAGGATTAAACACCATGCAATGGGTACCTTCTCTATGGAGTAAAAGTCCAATCTCATTGACCCATGCTTTATCATTTTGTCCTGAATGCTTTAATTTTGAATCACCAGCCAGTGGAACAATAGAAGATGCCTGTTGAGGAACATGCATTTGAGGTGCTGGTAAAAACACCTGTGGTACCAGTGGAACAGGCGCTGGTCCTGGCTGTGCGGCCTGTACAGCTAAAGGCACTTGTACTTGAACCTGAGGCTGCTGTATTTAGACTTGTGGTTGTTGTGCTCCAGCTGCCACTGGTGCTTGAGCTGCAATATTAATATGGCCTGCTGGAGGGACTGGCACTTGTCTTTGCTGCATTAAGCATTGTTGTGCCTCATCTGCACCACCAGGCAGTGTTAAAATTTGAGCCTGTGGAGGCAGAATTGCAGCCTGAAGACTGATTGATTTAGAGACATCGTTGAAAAAGTTCACTGTACTTGTTGTAGATGCTCTTGCATCATGTGAAGCAATTCAGTTTTATCTTGTGAATTACTTTCACCAGTAGATGGTGCTGCAACACTAGTTTCAGGCATCACAGAAAACTTTGCAGCTTTTTCAGCGTCAAGTGTAATCTGAGAAGGCATAGTATCACGAGACAATTGTGACATAGGCACAGCTTTCTGTTCTGATTCGCCTGATACAAAACCCTCCTGTGGGAGTGGCTTTGGCTTTGAAGAAGAAGGCAAAATGGAGGACTCAGGAATTTGAAAAACACTGGAGTCCTTCTTATCTGGCTTGAGCATAGAAACAAACGCTTTCGCCTTGTACAGCTCATGTTCTAGCATCTCTATTTGATCACAATAACTTTTCACAGCTTTCTCATGTAGGGTTTGTCCAGGGGTAGGAGGAGAATAATGAATTTCACCTATCTCTTTGGGAAAGGAATGCCCAGCCACTTGTGGAATTTTAGGTTTGGCACCAAGCCTTTCAAATTCCTGGGCTTCTTTAGAAAATGATTGAGAGCATATAAAATCAGAAGAGGGCATCACTGACCTCAGTATCTCATCTTCAAGAACAGCTCCCCCAACGGCACCTTCCTCAAACCTGGTTGCTGAAGCAAGTGGGGTTTGGAAAGTTGAAAATCTCTTTATGATTCTTTCCACTGCTTCATCAGAGAGAGTTATGTCTTTAGCAGACTGTGCTCTGTGTCTGATTTTCTTCTTTCTTGGCATATTTGCAGTAAATAATCAATGTTCCTTGGTGCCGACTAAACTATCTGCTTAATAGCCTATTCGCTTATCAGCTGAGCAACATTACAGCAACTCTGCTACCATTGTCGAAGCGTGAATCAGCCTCGTTCCCCCCCTTGGGAAACTGTAATTAATTAGACGTGAATGGATCTTGTTTTCCATGCTGTATACTTTCAAAGAAAGAAAACCCGAATATATTCTAATAAACATTTATTGTAAAAATAGAAAAAAATAGCTAACTACATTTTACCGGCAGTGTTATCTCATAGACGAACAAAGGAAATATAAATCAGGAAGTTAGAAAAGAAAGAATGTAGACATGCGCAGTAGGTCAAAAACCAGTCTTATCTCAGTTGCTACAGAGACGTGATAAAGTACTCAGGCAGACTACTGTAATCTCAGAATGGAAGCTCAGCTGGCAAACCCATAATGCAGTGACAAGAAGAACCCACCCCTGCTTATAACCATTGCGGCATCACCATGGTCATGTGATTTACATTTGGATGTTTGACACTGACTTACATTTATGACAGTTGCAGTGTCCCAGAGTCTTTTCACAACCTTCTGACAAGCAAAGTCAACGGGGAAACCAGATTCACTTAACAACTGTGTTACTAATTTTAGAACTGCAGTGATTCACTTAACAAAAGTGGTGAGAAAAGTTGTAATATGGGGCAAAACCCACTTAACAGATTTCTCACTCAGTAACATAAATTTAGGGCTCAGTTGTATTCATAAGGGTCGGGTAATATATAGCTTGTAGCTGATTTCTCTTACAAAAACTTGATTAAACTTTAATGATTGTTCAAAGAATGTTACAATCTGAACATTTATCTTTGGACAAGGATATACAAAAGGACTTTGATCCAGTTCCAGATCGAGAGATAGTCTTATGGCTAAAGAACCAGCAAAGTGGATTTCATCTGTTGTTCTAAAGTTTGAGACTTCATACTTCTTCAACATTACCGCCTTTCCAATTTTCCAACTCTCTCTGTATTTTTTGCCACAACAGTTCATAATTATACTTATATAATTTCACATTTCAAATTGTAATATAAACCTCTAAATATTTAACCTTCTTTGCTATTTCAAATCCTGTAAGTCTTTCTACTTCTTTTTGATTCCTAGTCATATTTTTAGTTATCTTTGTTTTGCCTGCATTTATTTTAAATCCAGAAACTTGTCCATATTGATTAATTATTTCCATTAAACCTATAACCGATTATACTGGTTGGGTCAAGGTAACAACCAAATCGTCTGCAAATGCTCTTAATTTATACTCATGTTGCCTAATTTTGATTCCCTTTATTTCATCTAACCCATGTATTTTACTCAACAGAACTTCCAGTGACAAAATAAATATCAATGGAGACAAAGGGCATCCTTGCCTTGTTCCTTTTTCTATGTTAAAAGTATCTGTTAAACCACCATTAATTATTATTTGCGCCGTTTGTTTCTGGTATATTGCCTTGATGGATTGTGTAATATATTCTCCAAACTGCATCTTTTCTACTAATTTCAGTAGGAATTGCCAATTCAGTCGATCAAATGCTTTCTCCGCATCAAGGAATATTAGCACTGCAGGGATTTGGTTGTTCTTCCCCAAATATTCTAATAAATTAACAATTTGCCTTACATTACTTTTCATTTGTCTACCACTTATAAAACCCATTTGATCATGATGAATCATCTGTTGCATAACTCTCATTAATCTATTTGCTAGTATCTTGGCAAAAATCTTATAATCTGTATTTAAAAGTGATATTGGCCTATAATTTTTTGGGTTGCGTATGATCTTGTTCCTCTTTTGGAATTAGAGAAATGAAGGCTGTCTTCCATGACAGAGGTATCCCTCCCCCAAGTTGTATGTTATTAAATAGTTCCTTAAGTGATTCCACCATTTCCAGCTGTAAATGCTTGTAATAAACAGCTGTCAAATCATCCGTCCCTGGTGCTTTGTCCACCTTTAACTGTTAATTGCAAACAAAATTTCCTCAGAAGTTATTGGTTGATTTTAACTCCCCCTTTGCTCTTTTGAAATTATACAAATGTCTCTTTCTGTAGATAACTATCTATATCTGTATCCTGAATTTTCTCACTAGTGTATAACTTAATATAAAATTCCAAAAATGCTTTTTTCATCTTCTCTTGCTGATAAGCCTCTTTACCTTTACTATAGTTTATTTTCTCTATCGTCCACGATTTTTGTTTCTTCCTTAATAAGTATGCTAACCATCTACCTGGTTTATTAGCATTGCAAAAAGTGTTGTGTTTAGCATATTGTAAGTTTGTTGCAACTTGATCCGCCACTAAGGGAGGGAAACAAATTCCTTTCCTATATGAAGGAATTCCTTTCCTCTACGAAGACAGAGGAAGACTGGACGGATTTATTGCAGTTAATGGGTAACTACTTCTGCTTGCACTCTGATTGGAAGATAGATCTATTCTGGAGATTGAATTCACTACATTTAATTAAATAACAATTGACAAGACAAGATATTAAGAAACATGGATTTTTGACCCAGGAGATCTATTTATAACTTTTGGGATGATTCAGGATGGTCAAGATGTTGTGGTAAATTTTCTACGAGTGGATTACAATAACAGTTTTAACGAAGACTTTTGAAACTTTAATTTTGTTCTGGTTTGCTATTGTTGTTTTTTCTGATAATTATTTTGTCACTAATATAACATATAGAACACAGGTCAACAAGTTGCAAATAGATTTAGTAGTTTAAAAATTTTGGGAGGGCCTGTTTTGCAAGAGGTGGGAACTAATGTTTTAGTAATATATTAATCAGTATTCACTAGAGGGCATGATATGTGTATAATGTGTTTTTATGTACCTTTTTTAACATTTGACTGTTTTGTGTTTTCTTTTTCTTTTCTGTCTTTTCTGTCTTTTTGGATTTTTATTTTTTATTTTTATATTTTAACTTTGTTCTGAATATATATACAGGTATGTTTGTTTGTTTCATCCAGGTTTTTCCTACGTAAATCAAGATCTTTATACAGCCATGGTTCAGTGAAATCTCGTTCACTAGATTTTTTGGCTTTATCTTGATGATAGACATCTTGATGTCTATCAAGGCAGCATTTGGTTGTCTGTTTTAAGATTTAAGGGAGACTAAAATAGCTATTTCTGGCTTGTTTTCCTTCTTCAGTTAGCCACACCCTCATCTCCTGACTCCTCCCTGTAAAGGTCAAATATTTATTTTATTTTATTCTCTTTTCGTAGGTCTTTGTGTATTTTTGCTTCATCCAGGTTTTTCCTATGAAACTGAAAAAGGCAAACAAGCCAGAAATAGCTATTTTAGTCTCCCTTACATCTTAAAACAGATAGCAAAATGCTGCTTTGATGTCTGATAAAGCCAAAAAATCCAGTGAATGAGATTTCATTGAACCATGGCTGTATAAAGATCTTGATTTATGTAGGAAAAACCTGGATGAAACAAAAATACACAAAGACCTACGAAAAGAGAATAAAATTTATATATATATATATATATATATATATATATATATATATATATAT